>APFE030260292.1:8484-45583 GCA_000404065.3 Pinus taeda | reverse complement strand
GTGTTATTTATGAATATAGATCTCTGTTCTTCAATAGTAGTATGTTTCTTTGATTCCACAGGTGCTCTTTGAAGCTGGGCAGACGAAGAAGAAGCGACAAAGATCTATCAGGAGGGAGAGGAATCAAGTAAGGAACCAAGCGCAAGACTAAGGTTGGTGCCCATTGTTCCACTCTTATCTATTTTCATAAAGGAAAGCCAAAGTAGACTTTACTTGTTTGTTTCTAAGATAACTACCAGTCTTAGTGGGAATAGCAGCTCCAAGTGGACACTATTCCTAGTAACACTAAGGAAATTAAGGCAACAATAGAAGAAAAGGTGGCTGAGTTCCTAAGGGAGAATATATTCTACAAATTTGGGTACTCTAGAGAGCTAGTCACAGACCAAGGCAGCAAGTTTACCTCTAGCAGAATTGAAGAACTCCTCAGCCACCACAAAATCAAGCATAGGACCTCCACTCCTTATCATCCACAAGCTAATGGGCAAGTGGAGGTGACCAATAAGGCACTGGAGAACATCTTAAGCAAGGTGGTGAGCAGCAACAGGAAGGATTGGGCAGAGAGACTAGTTGAGGCCACCTAGGCCTATAATACAACATGGAAGACCACCACTGGATTTACACCTTACGAGCTGGTCTATGGTAAAAAGGCTATGCTGTCCATTAAATTTGAATATAACACATTGAGGATTGCAGCCCAACTAGATTTAGATTTCAGTCATGCACAAAAAGAAAGGTTGTTGCATTTGAATGGCTTGGATGAATTCAAAATGCAGGCCCTCCTACATACATAGATAGTTCAGCTTTAGAGGGAGGTCTGGCATGACAGGCACATCAAGGAGAAGCAATTTCAAGGAGACTAGGCATTATTATATGATTCCAGGTTTAAAGATTTTAAGGGCAAGTTAAGAACAAGATGGCTCAGACCTTATGTGGTGGAAAGAAGCCATGACAATGGTTCAGTGCAAATCATGACTATTGATGAAGAAGCCATTCCATTGCTAGTTAATGGAAACATATTGAAAATGTAAAAGAGGCCTTTATCAAGACAAGAGTTCATTGACAACATTAATAAGACAGTGATGAGGGTGGAGCAAGTTCCAGCTCCTCCCTCATCTGATTACTGAAAAGGAAAAGGAATAAGGATTTAGGTGAAAACCTCTATGAGGTGCCTGAGTCCCATCTTTGGGTTGAAAACCTCATGATGTGGCCCAAGGATGAGAAAAATGAAAATGATATCAAGATCCCTGGGTGAAAACCTTCCTGAGGTGCCCAGGGCAGATATCTAGGGTGAAAACCTCTCTGAGGCAGCCAGGTGGGTGAGAAAGAAAACTAAGGAGCAAAGAGAAGATCCAAAGGGAACCTTGCCTCACATATATTTCATCTCCTCCACTCCTTACCAATGCATCCCTCCATCAATTCTATTATTTTTCACTTCATTGCTTCAATTGAGGTTAAAATTGTGTTTCCTAACAGAACCACCTCAACCATTACCATCATCCCTGTATCCACATTACAACACCCTCATAGCACCATCCAGCAACATGATCAAGAATTCTAAGGAAGACACCAAACATTTCCAAGTGGTAATCCGAGAGCTCCATAACAGCAGCAACTTGAAATCCAAGAGCTCCAAAACAACAATAGCATGAAATCCAAGAGCTCCACAATAGCAGTAGCATCAGATACAAGAGCTCCATAACAGCAGCAACATCAAATGCAAGAGCTCCACAGCAGCAGTAGCATTAGATCCAAGAGCTCCACAATAGCAGCAACATCAAATCCAAGAGCTCCACGATGACAACAACATCAGATCTAAGAGCTCCACAATAGCAACAACAACATCAAATCTTCAGCCACAAACACCTCCAATTTAAAGCTAATAAACCATCAACAGACAATAGAGGAGGAAGAAGAAATACCATCAGCAACACCTCTGATCTTTGACAACTGCAGCATGGCATCAAGACCACAAGTAAGTATCCTACTCCCTCACTCATATGCATCATTTGATCAAAAGTTGTAAAGGTTAAGAGGTAGTTGGTTTATAAGTGAAAAGGTGGCAAAAAGGAAATTCTTTAATAAGTCAAAAGATAATGCAAGAGTCCATAGATACAATATTTTTATGGCAACCATTTGAGAATGTTTGAAGAATTAAGATTTGGGGTAGAAACACCAGTTCACCAAAGACTCAACATACCCTATTTTCTTGATGAAATCACTTATCGACTCTAGCAACAAGGTAAAGGAAGGGAATTCCCAACAGTTGGATCACCATGATTTGATCAGAATCCTCATTGAGGATGCCCTCCAAAAAAAACCTTAGGATCCCTATGAAATGGTCAGTCTGCAGAGGCTTACCAGCAAAGGATGACATCAAAACCCTCATCTATGATGTTAGTCCTTCTATTAGTGAAGAGGAGGCAAAACAAGAAGATGATACAAAGCTAGATGGGATGAGATGAATAAAGAAGAAACTAATACAGAGGACCATGCTGAAACACAAGGAGGATGATGCTGAAACATAGGAAGAAACTGATGGAGATGAGAAAGAATAGCAAAAGGAAGAAGATAAGAAAAACAAAGAGGACAGTAGTAGGAAAAGGAAACCCAACTAGCATGTATGGCCAGCCTCTCCTTGGAGGCCATCCAGTGTAGGATACTAGCTAAATCCTATGCTCTTTACCTCAGAGAACAATCGCTGCAATTTTAGATTAAGACACTAGCACAAAGGAGCACCATGCCATTTCAGGACTGCAGATAGTTTATTGATCTTTGTGATCAAAGTGCACTAAAGGATGGGGCAAAAATGGATAAGTTTTACTTGCATAACATGGCCCTCACAGACATGAATAATTGGGATCCTAATGTAGAGCTAGGAGATCTACAATTAATGGCTTTGGCATCATTGCTAAACCATGAGAAGTCAAGGGCTGCAGAGATGAAATAATATTTGCCAGAGAGCAAAATGAACCTCTTTTCATTAGAGCTGAATAATAAAATCGCATGTCCCTACTTAGCACCCATAATATAATTTCAAATGATCCTCAGCTGGCACTTAGATATCTTGTTTCCCAAGGGCAAGCAATTTCACATTTTGAGGATATATTTAAATTGCTAAGAGATGATAATATACATGGGTGCTAAAATAGAACAAACTGCCACACAATTTGAAGATCAGAGAAAATAAGAAGAGGAAAAGAGGCAATGGGAAGAAGTAGAAAGGAAAGCATGCTTCTTTGAACAAGAAGAAGAGACCACAACGGAAGCATGGGATTTCAGAGAGGCTACTAGAGCCACTAAGTTGCTCAGAGGATGGGAAACACTTTCAGTAGGGGGTGACGATGAGCCTCATTATTGATTAATTATATGGGCCTTAATTGGCCTTAATTCACCTCCTAGCTTAGTCAAACCAACTATTCTCACAACTTATTGCATACTTTTGATTATATCTTGTTTATGAAATGAGTTAGAGTCAGATATTTGGATTTGTGGTCTAATGTACATATAATGCAAGAATAAAAGATAAAAGCAAGGAGAAATGTAGGTATAAAGGATAAAAGTGAAGAACTATAGCAAAGACCTTGGTCAAGACTTGAATGGGACAAGGTAGAGGAATTATAGGAAGTTAATCCTCCTCATCTACTACCCCTCCATTCGAATATTCCTCCACCAACTCAGAGTGAAAACAACCACATCATGAGGACAAAAATACAACCTAGCAAGTGAAAAGGACAGAAAATAGTTTATTTTGAGTTGGGAGACAAACCAACCTAATTTGAGAGGAAGTTGTTGGAGACTTCATATGTATAAATAGAGAGGCTTAGGACCTCACTAGGATTCAGACTTCATTTGTAAAACTCTATTTTATTTTTGAACTGCAAAGACTTGTGAATTTTCTCTGTAATCCATGGTTTCTGTAATAAAGATGAGTTCTATTTAAGCGAGCTATGGGTTAAACTTTGAGGGCTGAGCTATTGGGTTAGGGCCTGACCCAAGCAACCATAACTCCTCTTTATTGTTCTATTATTCTGGCATAGAATTTTTTTTGTTTATTTGTTAAGTAGTTTCATGGTTTGTTGATGCATTTTCTCAAGAAGTTTTGGTTCTGATTCATTTGGTTAAGCAACTTTCTGGTTCTATTCATTTATTTGAATAACTTCCTGTTTCTGTTCATCTGTTTCGGTAGTTTCATTTGTTGTAGTTTACTTTCATTTATGATTTTTTAATTCAGAGGTCAGATTAGAGGAAAATATTACTATCAGGTTGTGCACAAGTGTCTCGGCCCCATTTCCTCCCTCTGGGACCATGACTTGAGGCAGAGACCCACTAGCAACCCTAAAAATATAGTTTTTGGTTCTCGCATAGGCTATGGAGTTCGTTGTTTGAATGTAGTTAGCTGTATACCCTCACTGATTTTCTTTGTTATTTTTCTTTGAAACCACCTCCAGCGCGTTCTCCCTCCATCGCTTCCTCACTGTCTGATCACCAACATCCCTTCATAATCACCATCCGATTCACCATTTTCTTCAACTGCCACCTTGCGTGAAGTCCACCATTCACTTTATGAACTTTAAGTCCCCATTGTCGATCTACCTTGCCTGATCCGATAGCTACCGTTTCACCTGATCATCAACTAGCTTGGCCGATCTCCACTGTTGATAAGCCCCGCCTAATCCAACGGCTATCACACCGTATCTTGTGGATTTCTGCTCGACCGTTATCTGCTCAAGAGCACGTGAAATGGGTGGTTTCCCCATGCTACGTGTCGCCCGGGGAGGTTAATCGCGTAAAAATTGAGCAAACCACTTACAACGTTGAGGGTGTGTGATAAACAGCTTACCGCCCTCTAATCCCGCTCCAACATTTCTGCACATTATTATTCCCTCAATCTAATCTCCACTTCCCATCTACCAACTAGCCTCATCCATCCATCTCTTGCCTTCACCCGCGTGATAAGATCTTAGCCGTTCATCACTCTTGTCAACCTCACTCATCCATCTCTTGGCCTCACCTGCGCGATTAAATCTTAGCCATTCATCTCCTTTGCTCCCTTGTTCGTCCATCCCTTATCTTAAAACCTTCACGATAAGATCTTAACCGTCTATCCCATTAGCAACCCTGTTCATGCATCTGCCTACGTAACCTTCCACGATCAAATCTCCACCGTTCATTACCTTTCACCCAAATGATCCAATGGTTCTTATGCGTTGTTGCTCCCTCATGCCCTCCTTTCACTAATTTTAACCTCTGATCGCTTTTTCTTCCTGGAACCCGACTTAGCCTAAGTTTCTTTGTTACTCCTTAGTCTAGTTTTTATGTTTTTACTTCTGCAAACATAGATAATTAGCCTTAGGTTAATGTTAAATTAGCAATTCTGCTTAGCATAGATGTTTGGTTGATTAAGTTAGGTTATGGTGCAAGTTTAGCCTTTCATTTTGTTTTCTTCATTACTGCAACAGAAGTAGCTCTCTCTTAGAATAAGGTTTTCTCTCCTTCCATCAAAGAATTAAAATTTCTTCTAACTCTATAAAAAATGAAAACAGGCAGGATCTGCACTTCTACTTGTGCATATAGCACTAGCACCTTCGATTTTGTACAAACCCTGGGTTGATAAGTAAAGATGGTAGCCCTGGAAGTTGTAGCATTATTGTTGCAATACCTAGGCTCATCAAATGGGCAACACAGTGATGGGATGCACGTGGTACTTGGATTATTGATCCGAGTTGACTCAAATCCCGGATTCAACCAAGATCTTTTGCTTTCATGATGTGATTAGAATTGCATTTAAAAGAACATAAAGGAACATATATGCATGTTGTAAAGAAGAAGGAAACTGAAAATGATTAGCAACATATGATACAAAACGTTGATAATGGAGTTCGTCTAGGAGAGACTACGTCTCCAGGCCCCGGTGTCAAGATGGTGTAGGCCACTGCATTAAGTGATAGAAAGAGTGATGATCTACATGCATGTGTTTTCTCTATCATACAAGGGATATGCCTTCACACAGGATTGGCTCCAAGAGATGTTCCTCTACAGGAACTCTCATTAAAAAAATGGACTCCTATCAGCATGACATAATTTCACGTATGTTAATAATGAGCATCCCGCCAACATGGCATCAAAGGGATCTCAATTCAAACATACATGGTGACGCATGAGTATCCCGTCAACATGATGAAAAAGGGATATCAATCAAAACATGACAATAAGTACATCTCATATCAAGAAAAAAACAAGATCCCACATCAAACATCAAACTGGGATTTATACAACACAATGCATCTCATAGAAAGAGATAAAGAAGTACATGATCACACTGCATATACCTCACATCAAGGTGTTATCTGAAGAAGAGGTTGATAAACTGTTGGATTTGGCTGCACCATCAATCTCATGGCGTCAAGTCTCATGGAAATGACTGCTCACACATTGAATGCTGACACCTACACTCCACTCTGAAAAGTGGCTGAAAAATGAAATGATCAAATGGAAAATCTAATTGCACCATTAGATTTGTGGCATTGAATAGTGTAAAATCGACTATCAAATTTCTGAATTCTGAGAAAGTGAAAATTTGGGGCTACATGTATCTTTTAGATTCCCCCTAGATTCCTCAAAGACTCCCTCCTCCAGGTCATCTGAAAAATCTGCTGCTCAGATCAAATTTATGTCTATGCCATCAAGTTCGTGTCACTAAGAGGTGTAGGATAGACATAAGATTTGTCCAATTTGGACACTGGCAAAATTTCACGCTTTTGAAAATTTGGCTCAATCATGGTTTCGCTTGCTCTTTTCTAGGATCATGGTTCCACCTGAAAAAATTAATTAAAAAATGTTGTCTTGATTTCCGCCACATTCTGCCTCTTGGAACTGCGTCATGGTTCCATTCTCTGTTCCACACCTCCATTCTCAAATCTGCCTCCTCCGTGCAAATGAATTGAGTGCTTATGTATTAAATCTGAGCGGAGCTATCAAAGTTGAGCCACATGATCCAACAATGGTGGAGGCATTTAGGAGGCTGCAAATTAGGGTTCGAATCCCCATAATGGCACATAATCATTTTGGCGCATTGTACATTTTTTTGGTAAACCGTTACAATGGATAACTGTTGCATTTTGAATGGAATACGAGTGGAGTTTTGGTACATGGGTTGGTGTAATGCCTAAGTTTTGGTTGGCTATTAAATGGGGCCGCTGCATGGTGGTGGGACGACCCATGTGGCTGGCACGTGTTTAATACCCGGCGGCCTCCCATATTAAATGCGATGTAATGGTGGTTGGGGTGTGGGCTGGGTCCACTGGAGGTGGCCCACCCACCCCATGTTAAAAGAATTTTACACATACATTTGGTGGGTGGTTGGATGGTCGGCGTGGGTCATGGCCCGTGGATTTAAATTTTTAAAAATTTGATTATTCTTTCATTTATTTTAAGAGGGCGGGAGGAGGGGGTCATGGTCTGCCACCTCAACATAATAGTTTTTTTTATATATTATTTTTATAATAAGTCCATCATTTTCATTTTGTCTAATATAGGGGATATTAGACAAATTAACGATCCAACAAATTTTCTCGCTTTTGGGATCTAGGTTTCATGCCCAGTCGGTCAAATTGTAGGACACTTAACCTGGCCCAATGCCCAACTTTGACCAAAACTTTGACTAGCTCGTTCTCCCTCATACAAGCTTGGATTTGAGTTTCTTTCACACCGTTGGAATCAAGGCGATGAGCACTTCGATTTGGTGCTAGTTTGGGAAAATATAACCACATTGAATTTTACCCCTTTCTGAGTCCTTTGGGACTTCTACATGTGTCTAGAGCCACCTGGATCAATCCTCCCTTCTGAGGAGCTTTTGGTCCTCCAAAAGCATGAAAATAATATGCCACTTCTTCGTACCTTGTCTACACTTACAAATGTTTGATAAATCACCCTTCCTTCTCCTTCACCTTTGTCCTTAAGAGCCATAAGCGATGAGCCAACACCTGCAACCTCTGCAAACCTATAATACATTGTTTTTCAAATTACATACTTATCAACATGACCAGCTAATGACCCAAGAATCCCATATTTTCCACGAGTTTATAACATATAATCGGTGGTCATGTTTACATCAAAGTGGAAACAATACCCCAACTACGGAAACAAGGCCAACATATCATTGTTGCTTCAACAAGTGATGGACAACACATCATCACTGCAACACATGATTTACAAAAATAAGGCCAAACAATATTGTTTCTTTGACAAGTGACAGAAACACAACATCACTTTCACAGTTTAAAATGAAATCACAAAATAAGACCAGACATCATTGTTACTTAACAAGTGATGGAAAGAACATCATCACTTTTACATTTTAAAATGCAACACATGATTGGAAAAAAATAAGACCATGACATTTTATCATGCCTAGAAGAAACATTTCTCACTTATCAATGTGAATGGGTCGTTTCCTCGTGGTGCATTCGTTGGTCGAACAATTGTTTCATCTAGTTCATGCACTGACACTTTGTCTTTAAGGCGCTGCTCTGGATGGAGCCTCCAACAAGTGTCTCTTTGATGGCCACCTCTGTTGCAATGACTGCAGTACATCTTCTTCCTCTAGATTTTCCTAACATGTTTCTTTATTTGTTGTTGAGAGGGTCTTTCATGCCTCCTCCTTTTGTGTGCTGCTATTCTTTTCCGGCACTCAACAAATGTACAGTTATGTAATCCACAAAAGGTACATATTTTTCGATGCCTTGATTTATGTCCATCATTAACAACATGATTATAGTTGAAATGAACATTCAAATATCAAGACTAGTTATACCTTTCCTTGCTACCTCTAGTGTCATTATGGCAATGAGAGATTGCCTCTGCTCTTTCCTTGCAATAGACACTGCCATGGGATGATGGGGATGTGTTCCCACCATTCTCTTTCCTCGACGATTTCGAAGATGTCTTGGAAGAAGCTGACACCTTCGAGCCTTCTCCTTCAATGTATCCCAAGGCTGCAAATCAAGGTCTTTGCACAACCTCCAATGGTTGAGTTATGCCTTGGTTATTAACACCAAGTTATTCTTCCTCCTTGTACCTCATCCTGGTAAGGAGCCTCATGTTTTTCCCTATAATTGGTATCTCAACATCTCCAACAGAAATCATACTATTTGAAGATGAAACTGAAGGGAAATCAACATATTTTACCTTCGTTGTCGAGTTGGAGAGAACTGATGAGGGCTTCTCATCATATGTTGTTGGTGGTTCACTTGCAGTCGTGGCACATTCCCCAACTTCCTTTTTGACATATCCAAGTCTTGTTCGACAGGGTAATTCCTCTACTTTGATGGTGTTGATAATGCCTTGGCCATTAATGCCCAAGACTTTTCCTTCATACCCTATTCTATTCAACATTTTGGAGCCAATTCCTGTGGTATGATCTTTAAAAATAGTGAAATCATCATCAAGACACATACATGAAGATGGAGACCTACTTTTTACCTCACATGGGTCACGCTGCAACTTTTCCAAGGCCTCGTCCTTTGATTTCAGTTGTCGTAGTAGACTATGTTTCTCCTCTTTCTTGTCTTGTAGGATCATCTTTAATTCAACGTTCTCTGTTTGAAGATTCTGGTTGTTGTGCTTTAGTTCTTCTAGGGCCTCTTCCATGGCTCACAACTGAAGCTGCAATCGCTCCTTTTCCTTTGTCTCTTTTTGTAGAGATTCATACATTATTTCCACCTTTTGGGAAATTCTGAGCATGGTCTCATACATCGCTTTGTCATCCTCCATCGTTGCACATTCCATTGTTCATGCTTTCAATTCACATCCACGCAAAGACCGCTCTGATACCAAACTTGATCCGAGTTGACTCAACTCCTGGATTTAAACAAGATCTTTTGCTTTTGTGATGTGATTAGAATTGCATTTAAAAGAACATAAAGGAACATATATGCATGTTGTAAAGAAGAAGGAACATGACAAGAATCAGCAACATAAGATACAAGACATTGATAACGGAGTTCGTCGAGGAGGGACTACATCTCTGGGCCCCAGTGTCAAGATGGCGCAGGCCGCTGCATTAAGTGCTAGAAAGAGTAATGATGTACATGCATTTGTTTTCTCTATCATACAAGGGATATGTCCTCACACAGGAGTGGCTCCAAGAGATGTTCTGTTGTAGGAACTCTCATTAAAAAAAATGAATCCTATCAGCATGACATAATTTCACATATGTTAATAATGAGCATCCCGCCAACATGGAATCAAAGGGATCTCAGTTTAAACATGCATGGTGACACATAAGTATCCCGTCAACATGACGACAAAGGGATCTCAATCAAAACATGACAATAAGTACATCTCACATCAAGAACAAAACAAGATCCCACATCAAACATTAAACCGGGATCTATACAACACAATGCATCTCATGCAAAGAGATCAAGAAGTACATGATCACACTACATATACCTCACATCAAGGAGTTATCTAAAGAAGCGGATGATAAACTGCTGGATCTGGCTGCACCATCAATATCGTGGTGTCAAGTCTCATGGAAATGACTGCTTGCACATTGAATGCTGACACCTACACTCCACTTTGAAAGGTGGCTGAAAAATGAAATGATCAAGTGGAAAATCCAATTGCACCATCAGATTTGTGGCGTCGAATAGTGTAAAATCGACTGTCAAATTTTTGAATTCTTAGAAAGTGAAAATTTAGGGCTACAGGAATCTTTTAGATTCCCCCTAGATTCCTCAAAGATTCCCTCCTCCGAATCATTCGAAAATATGCTGCTTAGATCAAAGTTCTGTCTGCGCCATCAGGTTCGTGTCATTGAGAGGTGTAGGATAGACATAAGATTTGTCCAATTTGAACACTGGAAAAATTTCACCCTCCTAAAAATTTGGCTAAATCATGGTTTCACCTGCTCTTTTCCAAGATCATGGTTCCACCTGCAAAAATGAATAAAAAATTGTTGTCTCGATTTTTGTGCCACATTCTATCTCCTGGAGCTGCATCATGGTTCTGTTCTCTGTTCCACACCTCCATTCTCAAACCCGCCTCCTTTGTATAAATGAATTGAGGGTTTATGTATTAAATCTAGGCGGAGCTATCAAAGTTGAGCCACATGGTCCAATGGCGGCGAAGGCATTTAGGAGGGCAAAAATCATGGTTCGAATCCCCGTAATGGCACATAATCATTTTGGCGCGTTGTACATTTTTTTGGTAAACCATTACAATGGATAACCGTTGCATTTTGAATGGAATATGGGTGGAGTTTCAGTACATGAGTTGGTGTAATGCTTAACTTTGGGTTGGTCATTAAATGGGGCTGCTGCATGGTGGCGGACCAGCCCACGTGGCTGGCGTGGGTTAGATACCTATTGGGCTCCCATATTAAATGTGATGTAATGGTGGTTGGGGTGTGGGTCGGGTCCACCGGAGGTGGTCTACCCACCCCATGTTAAAAAAATGTTATGCATATATTTGGTGGGTGGTTGCATGGTTAGCGGGGGTCATGGCCCGTTGACCTAAATTTTAAAAAATTTGATTATTGTTGCGTTTTTTTGGGAGGACAGATGGCGGGGGTCATGGCCTGTCGGCTCAACATTTTTTTTAAATATTATTTTTATAATAATGTCATTGTTTTGATTTTGTCTAATATAAGGGATCTTAGACAAATTAATGAACCAACAAATTCGCTTGCTTTCAGGAGCTAGGTTTCATGCCTTGAGGTCAGTCAAATTGTAGGACACTTAAACTTGGCCCACTGCCCAGCTTTGACCAAAACTTTGAATGGCTCATTCTCCTTCATACGAGCTCCGATTTGAGTTCTATTCGCACCATTGGAATCAGGGTGATGAGCACTTGAATTTGGTTCTATTTTGGGAGCAACATAACCACTTTATTTTTCCCCTTTCTGAGTCCTCTGGGACTTCTGCATGTGTTTGGAGCCACCTAAACCAATTCTAGTGCCTCGTTCCACATGACAGGGTGTAGATATTTTTTAAGTGATGGTTCCTTCAAATTTGTTGATGAAAAGCAGATCACCTAAGATGTACAGTGGCTACAAGGATTTAATAACTGAGCTTGTAGAAATTGAGCCATACTCTTTCAAGGAAGAAATAGAGCAACTTTTAATGGTTGAGGAATACGAATCCATTGTAAAGAACATTGTTTGGGAAGTGGTCCCAAGATTGGCAGATAAATTAGTTGTGGGTTTGAGATGGATCTTCAAAGTGAATCATGTAGTAGATGGAAGAAAAAAGAAGTATAAGGACAGATTTGTGGCTAAAGGATTCTCTCAAGTTGAGGGAATCGACTATGAGGAAACCTTTTCTCTTGGAGCAAGGTATTCATCCATTAGCTCAATTCTTTTACTGGCTATGTAGATGGGGTGGAAGATCCACTAGATGGATGTCAAAACAACATTCCTCAATGGGGTTATTGAGGAGGAGGTGTACATTGAGCAACCAAAAGGTTTTGAGACATTTTATTGGGAGTCTCATGTGTGTAGACTTAGTGAGCATTGTACGGTCTCAGACAAGCACCTCGTGCTTCGTACACCAGGATCAACAGTTATCTCACTGGTTTGGGCTTCACCAAAGTGAAGCGGATGTGAACCTATATCATACCTTGGTAGAAGGTGAATTGCTTATTATTGTCTGATATGTTGGTGATTTTATTTTAACTGGTGATGAGAAATTGATCAGATCTTGCAAGAAGGACCTTGCAAGAGAATTTGAAATAAAGGACATGGGTCTCATGCGCTACTTCCTCGGGTTGGAAGTATGGCAAGGTGATGGGAAACTTTTTGTGTCTCAAGGAAAGTACGAAAATGAGATACTACAGATATTCGACATGGAGAGCTGCAAACCCATGGAGACATCTCTAGCAACCAACTTGAGGAAGGAGGATGCCACTTCAATTGAAGAGGTGGATGCTTCCATTTATCAGAAGCTAGTAGGTTCATTGATGTATCTTGTGAACACGCGACCAGATATGTGCTATGAATTCAACCGTCTGAGCCAAGCTATGGTTAGTCAAACCAAATTATATTGGAAGGAAACTAAGCATGTTTTACGGTGCCTCAAAAGCACTACTCAGTATGGATTATAGTATAAATGGACAGAGGGAGTGAAACTTTATGGATTCATAGATGCAAATTGAGTAGGAAGTCCATTTGACCAAAAGAGTACATTATGTGGAATTTTCTGTGTTGGGTCCACAGTAGTCTCCTGGTACAACAGGAAGAAAATATCTATGGCGCTCACCTCAGGAAAAGTAGAAAACATGGTTGCAAGTCAAGCAACATGTTAGGTGATTTGGATGAGAAAGATAATTGTGGGACTATTTGGTCAAATGATGGATCGAACTGTGATCTATTGTGATAATTAGAGTTGCATCAAGCTCTCTGAGAATTTGATATTTCGTGGTCGATCCAAGCATATAGATATCCAGTGTCACCATTTACGGGACTGTGTGCAGAGGCAGATAATGTTTACAATACATTCTAACAGAGGAAAAATATGCTAACATTTTGACAAAGGCCTTGTCAAGAGGGAAGTTCAAGTTCCACAGGTGCAAGATAGGGGTGCTTGATAATCCATTTCTTGCTGAGAGGGAGAATTGAAAAATGCAGCAAGAAAGTCTCAATTTGATTTTTCCTTGATCAAATTGAGAAAATTTGAATTTCCACTTTAGTAGACAAGTTGGATGTAGTTAACTAATGTGACATGGATCTTGTCACTCAGTTATCTCAGTAAATTTGAGTTACAGGAGTTGGAGTTCAGTTAAACATGTGTGATTGCTAATTTGTAGCAATCAAGGTTGGATATTTCAATTTGTTTTTAGTTAAACTAGCTCTAACTGTTAGAGGAACTAGTGGAAGGTTAGTTGCGGAGTGAGACTTCAGTCTAACTCAATGATCATCCAGTTAACTAATCAATCAACGCAAAATAGCTAGTGCATGCAAATAATTTGAGTTCCCCAACTATGGTGGAGATTCTAAGGTAGTGTAACATCAGTTGTAGACTAGCCTTGAGTGTGTAGGTCTTGGATGTAGTCAAATGATCAACCTTGGGAATTGCGCAATCATTTTGGAGGAATTTCCTAAATAATAGGGGCCTAATTTCCTCAAGAATTGCGCAAGGAAATAGGGGCTCAAGCAGAGGCCGAAATTGATGAAGTCTGGGTCACAACTTCTTAGTGAGCAAAGATATAGGTTATTTACATGCAGGGTCTTCTCCGTCTGAGCAAGCAATTGTAATACATCTCTATTCATTGGATTAATGCAAGTAAGAAAAGAGGTTTTTAGCAAATTGATTCCCGCTAGGAAAATATTGTGTGCATGTGTGTTATTTCTCTTTGCATGTTTGTGATCGATGTTCTAAATTATAAATTTAATTCCGTAGAGTAGTGGAGTATGATTGTGTCTAATGATTTAGATTAAAATTTCATGAGTAGTTACAATTCTACACCATAATTTCTATATTATGGAAATCAAAGTGGTTTGAAAATTCTCACCCTAAGAAAAAATAATGGAGGAGAATACAATTCAAATGATTTTTCTAGTTATTGCATGAAGAATAGAATACAATGAGAGTTTACCAATTCATACTCTCCTCAATAAAATGGTGTTACAGAAAGAAAAAATAGGACCATAGATGAAATGGCTAAGAGCATGTTAAAAACTAAGTCTCTTAGAAATGAGTTTTGGATTGAAGCATACACACAAAAATATACACTCTTAACCAATGTCCTACAAAGGAAATGTTGAATCTGACTCCAGAAGAAGCACGGTGAGGATATAAACCAAGTGTTTCACACATGAAAGATTTTGGTTGTACTACATATGCACATGTTTGTAAGGAAAAGGGGAAGAAATTGGATGATAATAGTGTGAAGTGTATATTTATTGGCTACAATATCGAAACAAGAAGTTATAGGCTATTTGATCATGAAGAAAGAAGGGCGATAATAAGTAGAGATGTTGTGTTTGATGAGGAGGGAATCTACCAACTAGAACATGTATAGTTTGAATAGAAGAAAGATACAGTGAATATTGATGATGAATCAAATTCTAAGTCATTAAAGATGGATGAATTTCATAAGAAGCCTAAGTGGCTTGAAATGATACATTTATAAAGCAACATGTTGGATATAAATTTTGAAAGAAGGATTACTAGATCCCAAAGTTCTCTAATAAACTATGCACTTATGACATAGGTAATGAAAATGGATGAACCACATAATTATGCAGAAGAATCAAGAAATAAGGAATTGAATGAAGATATGGAAGAAAAATTGAATCCTTTGGTGACAAATGATGCATGGGACTTAGTCAATTTACTAAAGGGAAAATATTTAATTGGCACTACGTGGATTTATAAAACCAAGTATAAATATGATGGCACAATTGATAAGTATAAGACTCATTTAGTTGCAATGGGATATGCACATAAAGAAGACATTGATTACACTGAGACTCTCCTGTGGAAAAATTGGATACAATTAGGATGGTTCTTGCATTAGTTACATAATATAAATGGCCAATATTTCAGATGGATGTTAAATAAATTTTTCTAAATGGTTATGTGGATGAAGAAATTTACGTGGAGTAGCTTGAGGGTTTTGAAGTGCCAGGAAAAGAATATTATGTTTATAAGTTGAAGAAGGACTTATACCAGGGGCATGGTATTCTAGAATTGATAAGTATTTTTAGGATCGTGGCTTAGTTTAAATTTTATTTAATCCAAAACTCTATATATTTTAGTGAGGACAGGACATTTTGATAGCTATCTTATATGTTGATAATTTAATCTACATAGGGAACAATGATGAACTATTTCAAGATTTTAAGTCACATATGATTGATGGGTTTGAGATGACAGATCTTGGTGGGTTGCATTATTTCTTTGGTATTGAAGTTTGGTAGAAGGAGGATGGTATTTTCATGTCACAAGCTAAGTATATTTGGGACATTTCGAAGAGGTTCAGAATGTTGTGGTGCAAGCCAACAAGAACTCCTTTGGAAGTTGGGTTGAAATTTTATGGACATGATGAATCCATTTTAATTGATGTTACTTTGTATCGTCAATTGGTTGGAATTTTGATCTACTTAACTAAAAATCAACCAAATATTTCTTTTACGGTTAGTATGGTATTAATATTTATGGCAAAACCCAACAAAATGCAATGGAAAGTAGCAAAGAGGATTTAAAGATATTTGTGTGGAACAATTGGATATGGTTTGGTACATAGATGTATAGAATATTTCAGGTTGATTGGTTCTATATATTTAGATAGGGTTGGATGCATGGATGAAAGGAAATCAACTTCAGGGTATTTTTTTGGTGTGGGTTCAACAACGGTTGCTTGGAGCACTAACAAGCAACCCACAATTTCGCTCTCCATAGTAGAAGCAGAGTATAAAGTGGAAACAACAACAACAGATGAAGAAGTTTAGTTGAGAAGAATTTTAGAGGATATACATGAGCAACAAGAGTAATCCATTCAGTTGATATGTAATAATCAAAGTGCTATTCATATGACCAAGAATCTAGTTTTTCATAAGAATACCAAGCATGTAGATATTCAATATCATTTTGTTCAAGATTTGGTTCAACATGGAGTGATCGAGATTGAGTACTATAGAACATATGAACATGTTGTTGATATATTCACCAAATAATTATCTAAGGAAAAGTTATTCATGAACACTAGTGTATAACTTATTCATGACCAAGTCAGACGTGTATACTTAATCTATCAACAACCACTAGTGTATTTAACTTATTCATGACCAAGAACTACTAGTGTATAACTTATTCATGACCAAGTCAGAGGCGTATACTTAATCGATCAATAAATTCACGGGTGTGTAACTTATTCATTGAAAAAAGTTAGAGGCGTATACTTAATTCGATCAACAAAGTCACTTGTATATACTTATTCAATGCCCATATTCAAGTGTGACTTCTCTATTCAACCTTAGTGTTGCTTTGAGAAAATATTACTCTATTTCAAAAGCTAAAGATAGAAGCTTTAAATAGGGAATTTAGATAAGTATAACATGTCACCAACATTGAGATATGGATCAAAATTAAGGAAAAATACCTTTGTTGGAGACAAACGTATGATAAAATAATAAACCTTTAATAAACATACAGAAGGTTGTGAGTTCAAATATGGTGATGTCATTGTATCCTAATATTTTATGTGAATAAAATATAGAACAAAACACGCACATGGTTCCAATCGTGTCACTTTGATCGATAGTCAAACGAAAGTCTTCAATCTGGTGCCAAAAACATCACTTTGATCAAAGGTCAATTGAGAAGGGGTTATGTGGTCCGAGTACGAAAAATCCATCTATCAATCGTCTTATGAAAATTTAAGTATTTGGGGTTCTGAATATTTTTCCATGTAGAGTCTACATTTGTTTGGATGGACGCGTGCCTATTCCATGTAGAGTCTAAGTTTGTTTTGATGAAAGCTTGCTTAAACCTAAAGAATTTTGCTGAATGCTTCAAATTGGAGAATAATTATAAAATTAAAAATTTTGGTTTACTATTACAAAAGTTTACTAAAATGTTTTGATATCCTAAAATCTAAACTCTAAATTTTAGTTACACTTTAGGAAATAATGATTGAGGTCAATTTTTATAGTTAAATATGGGAGGCTCTGCCATAAAGTGCATGAAACTAGCAAATAATAGATAGATTAAATACACAAGGCAAGGGAATGCTCCCTCTTAGAGGAGGAGACAATTAATTATCCGTAAACTATCATGGATATTCCACTCGACATTTTGTCACAACAAATATGATATTACTATATTAAAAATATGATATTCTACACTATTATAGTTTTATTAAACTTTAATATATGTAGATTTAACTGTAATTAGTGCATGCATGCTAATGAAAATTATGAAGAAAAGTAGATAATGACAAAATAAGCACACACACACAATATATGATCTCTAGGAAACCCTTTCAGGAGAAAACTTAGCTGGAAGGTGAGGTGGCTTCGCTCTCTTTCTCTATCTAGAAATATTGTTGCATGTACAAAGAAGTAATTCTTGTGGCCCATGGGCTACTAAAGTGCATAGTTCCTCTCTGTGTTCTCTACCTCCTATATCTCCTGACTATATTTTCTCAACTATGGAACAAAATTCTCTCAAAAGAATGGAATGTCTCTTCCTCCTAGTGACTTGGTTATAACACAGCTCGATAGCCTACTAGTGGTTAATTTTGACTACATCAACTCTTAAGTAGAGCTACAATATAGACACTTCTAGAGTCTTTTATATAATAATCACGTGGCTAGACCCTTTTCCATGAATAATGGGGGTTGGCACGACATCCTCCCGAACTATAGGTGTGAAAACAGGAAGGTTAACTTCTTAGTGACATAAATTTTGCATACAGACTCTGATTGACACGTTTCTTGTGTTGTTGGAAAAATATTTGAATGTAAAATAACATGAAATGTTGTTGTGCTAAAGAGATAAAGTTTTACCCCCAAAAGATGTCCTTTTATGCTTCAAAATGCTCCTAGAAGGTTTTAGAGCCCGTTTTTCCAACCTGGGTCCTGCCAGTAAAAACGGTCCAATGAGCTTATTCCTCCACTTTCTTCCACTCCAAATGCATCGAGATGGATGAAAAAAAATATAATGATCCAATCCAGATCAAGTAAACATTATAACCCAGTTATTTCACCACACTAAGATGTGCCACCTATTTCACTTAAATTTCTTTTTTCTCTTCTAAAAGGACTTTTATATTATCACAATTCCCATATTTACAATACTAACAACCTGGTAGTTCAAAATTAGCACAGAAATTAAGGAGAAAATGATTAACTAAATTAGATTTATTTTTCTAGAAGAGCGTCCCTCTTTCCACTTCTAGAAGAAGATCACTCTACTCGAGTTCCACCTCTGATGTTGTTCCCATTCCTCTTGCTCTGACTCTGGACTATATCAAAGGAATTGATGATGATGTCTTTCTGAATACTAAAAATGTCTTCTTCAATCCTAATAGCACCCTACCAAAAATGCCTTCTTCAATCCTAATAGTAGCGTAATTATGCTCATCCGTTGTTAAAATCTAACAGGTGAAGTCTTGTTCGTATATTTGTATGCCCCTTTCTAATATCTCTGAGTAGATTTAGATATCTGTCAACTACATATTCTTATCGAGAAGCAATCTTGCTCCACCTAGAAACTATTAATGATGCTTGCATTGGAGTGCGTCATGAGATGATCTTCCCAAATCTTATATTCCTTCGGTGTACCTTTGCGCCTTTAGGGGAATTGCTAGTTACAATAAACTTGCAATAAACAAGGTTCTTAACCATAGATATTCACCCTCATTTTGACATGGATATTATTAACTTAACTTAATAGGCTTTGTTACAATATCATGGGCTTATCAATATCACTTTCCCAAAAACCATAACTCATTTCAAAATCAAAATATTTATCTTAATTTTATTTTATAATTTTTTTTAAACTAACTCTAAAACAAAAAAGTATGGAGAGATATTGTAGTGGTGTAAATATCTATAAAATAACCAATTTAAATCCATCTTAATTCTAAATCTACCAAACATCGAGAAATATCAAAATTCCTATGTCCAAATTTTTTTAAAATGAAAAGAGATTTAATCTCTCTTAACTCTTGATAAATCCACAATTAAAATAAATTTAAATTAATATTAAAACCACGCAATTTAAATAATTTATATAAAATAAAATATGCAAAATCAAAATAGAATTTCCCCACTTTTTCTCTTGCACGTGACGTTTTCACTGGTTTTATCGTCCGAATGAATTTATATCAACTGAACAAAACTCAGACGATTGATAGAATTGGAATTTTATATGAATTACTTCGGCCACTTTCTTCACTCCGCTGCCCCCACTGAGTCAATTCAATACACCGTCATTTTCCCTTTCCCTGAATTTTCTCTTTTCTTTACAATTTTCCAACTCAAATCATTTCAATTTTGTTTCCTTTCCCATCGGTCAATTTATCTTTTTGCGTTTTGTCTTTTCCCTCAATTTACGGTTCCATACTCTGTTTACTCTCAAGTCATGTCAATAAGTTTATTTTTCTTACCCTCTTCTATTCTTTGTTCCACATCTACACCATTAAATTTCTTACCCTCTTCTATTCTTTGTTCCACGTCTATTCTTTAATGGAAATTTCTATTAAATTTCCATTGATATCTCGAATATTTCCCGCGTCAAAGTCGAATGGCTTATTTTCCAGTTTCCCACTTTATTTTTTACCAAAATCAAATCAAACAATACATCCATTTCCTTTGCATGTCTACACGGTTAAATTTCTATCAATATCTGGAAGATTTTTAGGTATCCATTCTCCTTTTTCCGAGTTAAGATCCTTTGCGTGTCTACATGGTTGAATTTCTATCAATATCTGGAAGATTTTTTGGTCTCCATTCTCCTTTTTATGAGTCAAGATCAATAGGCCCATTTTTCTCTGATTTGTCAATACATCACCATTTTCTCTTTTCTCTAAATTTTCTCATTTCCTTATAGTTTTCACACACAGGCCTTTAAATGACAACCGCTATTGTGATTATAAATACATGGTGAATAAAAACAACACTCACAACCTTTGGCTTTAAAAGAAGTTGGAGAGAGAGAAATGGATCATAAATCTATTGTTCTTCTCATCACCATGTTTGTGTGCTTTGTTCATTACCATACTCATACAGAGTATTGAGTATGAGCAGTGTTGGGAGAATTGATTTTTGACTAGGCAAATGACATCCAAATTCAGAAATTCAAGTTGTTCTGGAAAGTAGATAGGCATAGATTTCCAACAAGCTATTGTGGGCCCAATTTGGACATTGGGAAATCCTCCAAAAGTGTAGTTGAAGTTGAAGGGCACACCTAACATTGGCGTTGCGCGCCTAGCACTCGTGCTACTCGTTTGACAAATCGTCCAATTTTTCACTGTTTTGTCCCAGTTTGCACTTTCACCTTGGCAAATCATGATTTTGTCCTTGTAATTGATCACTTGAATGTAATTATGATGCTTCTAGAGCTTACTAGGGTAGATTCATCAGGTAAAACAAGTTCATGTGGTGTAATGTATCAGTTTGTTTGGTTAGGGATGAGTCACTTTGACCACCCTATTTTCTTGTTTGCAATTCATATCTTGTTAGAAACAAATCCTATTCTCATTGTTGGGTTGTGTTATATTCTTTCCACATAGTTAACAGGGGGTTTGAGGGGTACCCGTAAGCATGATTTTCGCACATGTGTTTTGGACACGATGGTTTCCGGTCCATGGTATTGGATCGATGGTTTTTTGGTCCATGGTATTGGACGTGATGGTTTTTTGGTACATGGTATTGGATGCTTCGGCATGTATAAATATGTATTGTAACATTGAAAGGAATATAATGAAAAATCAAGCTGGTAGTCTCAGTTTTGAGATTCAGTGGGAAATCTTTGTGTATATGTGTTTTATGTGTTATACTCTCGCATTTTTATTTTTCCTGTGATTTAGAATTCATATGCAGGTAATTTCTTTACGGGGTTAAAACCTACATACTGTGGGAATAAATTTTTTCCCTTTGTAATGACTATTATTGTCAAACTGCAGACATCTATCTTATTCAATCTTAGCACGTGTCTCATTACCAATATGGAGAAATAAATTTCCCTTTCTACTGAGCTCTAATTATGAGAAATTTTGTGTTATGAGATTTTGGAAGGTTGTATTGTTGAAAATATTATCATATACAAAGTAGTCCACTCCTTCAGATCCAGGAAATACTTTCGATTGAGAAACATAATTGTTGTTTTCTTTAGCTTGATTAAGGTCATTGTTATGTCTATCTTCAGAATTATTCTTTGCAACTTGAACACACTTACTATAATTCTTTTGTTGGGGAGAGTTTGGTTCTGTCGTAGGGATGATCTAATCACAAAATTGACAATCTATATCAGTGTTGGAACTAGAAGAGAGAGGCTGATCTAGAGTGTCTTCTTTGTTAATAGCTTTTGGTCATTAGAGCAACAATATGGGGATAAAAGTGCTATCATCAAATGATTTCCCTTGTAGGGGGGTTCCATATCAATGAATGTAACCCCATTCCTTTCTTGGACAGAATAATCCCTAGCACGATCATCAATATTATATTTTTTGATGAAATCAAGGCACATTGTGATGTCGTGAGTGCTCCTGAGAAGTTTTCATCCTTCCTTATCTGTTTCATCATGAATATCATCTTCACAAATGCATTACCAGACTCATTTTATGCCATAGGAAAATTATCAAGTCATGCCCATTCAATGTGATTCTCGGCCACCAGCCCAGTGTGTTGTTTTTCTTTACAATTCTCGTATCACGATAAGGGTAATCATTGAAAAGCATGCAAAAAAGGACTTTCCATGAATTAGACACATAAACTTATTTAAATCACATAATTTAGAGGCTATCTCTATACAAAACTACATGATGGGTATCTTATTTGTGTTTCATGTTCTACTACAAAACTACTACCATAACCCTTAGTGGAATAAATCATAAGAATGTCATCTTCAGTTTTATCACACCATTTGCTTCACCTTCAAATTCTGCCTAGAGAAACTTAGGATGGCCTTTTAGTCACTGAAACTTCCAAAACATCTGACTTATCAATGGGAGACTCATGATCTTCCCTTTTTGCATTAATCAACTTTTTTCTGTGAACAATATTTGCTTCTAGGCCTCCCCATTTGTCCTTGGTTATTCAAGTTTTAGTAGGTTTTTAAACAATGTTATATGTTGATAACTGTTCGTGGGGTCCTCAAAAAGGTTTATCTTTGCCTTTCTATTTCCATATTTTTTTCTACAACTACACATAATGAATTAACTGCTTCATATGCTTCAACGAGTTCTTAGGAAATCAAATATGTGGGATTGTTATAATAATTTTGCATAATGACATGAAATATTTTCCTTATTTCAACATGAATATTGAGAAACAAGTTCCCATCAGATTTTTTGATAACTGTTCATAGGCATGATATCTTCTTCAATGACATCTTTGAAAGGTTAAAGACAATC
The DNA here is from genome assembly GCA_000404065.3 of Pinus taeda. Classification (NCBI taxonomy): domain Eukaryota; kingdom Viridiplantae; phylum Streptophyta; class Pinopsida; order Pinales; family Pinaceae; genus Pinus; species Pinus taeda. Next base: position 22,501 of record APFE030260292.1, on the reverse strand, counting down.
TTTTTCTTGTAAGGCCACCATCAAATTTTAATGTGTATCTTCATATCTTTGAAAAATTGGACCCCAATTATTGAGAAAAATTTCAAATAAATCTACTGTAGAAGATATACTTTACCATGTGCAACAATACATAAAGTTTAAACCAGTCCCTTTATGGCACTAATGAATAAGTGAATAATTTCATCAGGTTGTCTTCATGAATCACATGTACTTCTGAGGTTTATTTCACATGTCATACAATATGAGGGATGGTTGAAAAAGGGTAACCATCAAATTTTGGACAAGCTTCAACCAATCCACATTATAGTGGTTTTGGTACCTGGGATACTCTTGCCACCAATTAGCCTCATATATCTCATGAAATTCCAAAGGAGCCATGTTTCATCAATATAGGAGCTTAAATTGATAATAATGCAATTATGTAACTTATCATAATGAACAGCAAATGTGAGTTGTCAATGTCTTCACAATGATGCTTCTCTCACCTCACAAGCATAGTGTTCCAAATATTTAAAGAAGAAGGTCTTCGTTCTTCCAATATGAGATTTTTTTTTCAAAAATGAATCCTCATCCAATGTTGTATCTTTTTTATAAATTTATTTCAAGAAATGGTCTTTATCTTTGGCAACAATACCAAAATATTATTACACAAACTTATACCTCTTAAGATAAAGTCCAAAATTTCAAGTTCATTTTGAATCAACTAAAAAGGGAGGCCATTTTCACCCCACCAACCCTCTTCTTTACTTTAGACTGGCTCTCCTCTAGCTCAAGGGGGTCTTCCCTAGATTAATATTTCTTGGTTTTAAGGAAATGAGTTTTAAGGTGATACAAAGACCTAATCTAACAAAATGGTTCTAAAAGAGTTTTAGATTATGGAATTTGATGGAAGGACTAGAGACCACTCTCTTTCCTTTGGGAAAATCGGGTCAACTAAGGACTCCCTTAGGATAAAGTAAGTGGATCTAGGGTTGATAGGAGTCCCCAATATAAGAAAAACTCTTCAAGAATGAATCCTCATACAATTTTGTACCTTTAACCTTTTTTATAGATGTCTTTTAGGAAATGGAATTTATCCTTGGGAACAATGGCAAAATGTTATTACAGAAACTCTTATCTCTTGAGATAAAGTACATAAGTTGAAGTGTGGTTGGAGTGCAACTAAAAGTGAGGACATTGTCACCTCACCAACCCTCTTCTTCACTACAAGTTGGCTCTCCTCCCCCTCAAGTTGGGTGGTGGGGGGGGGGTGGGCGCTGGCTTCCCTAGGTTAAGATTGCTCAGTTTTAAGGAAATGAGTTTCAAGGATATGAAGGGTTTGAGATAAGGTGTATAAGCATAGTTGGGTTTACCATTATATCAATAAATACAAAAGGTCTAGTTTCTTTCTCTTCTCTCTTCCTCACCTATAGATGGAATCCTTGGATTTAAATTGACAGCTGTACTATTCAGTTGAATTTGATTGGCTTCAAAAACAGGGTCCACTGAAGTACTTTCATGATAAAATCATTTAGTTTTTTGTCTTTTGTTTCTATTTTCAATAGTGACGTTTTGTCTGTGTGTAGAAAAAATACTATTGCTATAACTTCTCAAATTAATGGACCTTGATAGGGCTCCATTATTGTCTATTTCCATTTCCGATTTCCGATCCAAGTTAGTAGGTGCTAGAATAATGGTATTTTGTTCACGCCAACCACCACATCCAAATGTCACAACTGGAAAACCACTAGAAAAAATATGGTGATCAGTAAGATTCCTAAGTTGTTTAGAATTATGGGAATCTTGTATAAGATCATCATCAGACTTGTGTTTCCTATCAAGAAATCTTCCTACAACATGTTCCTTGTGAAAATAGTAGAATTAGTAGGGCAAGGAATTCAACAACCTTTCACCTAGGATCTCTATTCTTTGGTTGGATTTTTCGAGAAGACCCATTAATTAGATTTATTAACTTCCTTGTCTCAACTGCACCCTTACTACTATGGAAAACTGGTACTTCTAGCTCCTTTGAAGAACTGGTTTCAATCTTTAACCCCACAACATTGGATTCCATGTATGAGTTCAAGTGTGGAATTTCTGGAATCTAATGTTCATTCATACATTGATCAAGCTAAATAAACAAACACAAAGTTTAGACATACTAAATCTTTTGCACAAAAAATCTATTGGCAAGGAGCATCTATTTTCACTTTAGTTCAAGATTTATTTAACTCTTATATATTACAATGGCTTCAATATTATCTAATTTCATATGGTACATTAGGATCCAACCTGATATAGAAAAAATATAGCATCCAAAATTCCATAGTTCCAACCAGATATTGGAACAAGGACAACCTCAGAAGAAGAACAAATACACCAAAATAGTATTTTATTTATAACATTCAATGACTCGTCCAATTAAAAATGGCTAATTAGTAGATATGGAGCAATTCTTGCACCATACTCAAAACTGTCATTGTTGCTAATTGCAATTGGAGAGTCGTGTATACTAGATTGCTTTCTTTTGGTGGATCTTGTTCGGACAATATCCTAAGATGAGTTTGACATGGTGGTCATAGGAGGCTAGAAGTTACATGGTGTAATTTTCCTTAAATCCTAAAAACAACAAAGTAGAAATACCATTTTTTATCAATTTTTTTTGAAGCTTCTGCATACAACAAATGTTCAGACAATTGCAACACAAGCATGTTCCATTAGTATGAATTATGAAATGTTGCAAGCCAAATCACAAGGAAAATTTCATTAATTTTAGGCAAAAGAATAATATGACATTAAGGTCCATGTCAAGAAAAATTATGCAGAAAAGTTTGTTGAGTTAATAATTACCATGTGTTTCAGAGCCATAGCAAAGGTTGGCTTTGAGAGTGTCCTACCAAAGCCAGTGCTCTCTTGAGATGACATTGAATTCACGGTCTCTTAGGGTTGCAAGGTGGCATTGACAAACTTAGTTGATTGCTTTAACATACTTTGAGAGAGAGATCTCATTTCATCTATACCTTTCTACCATATTACTGCCAAGTGAAATGGGCATTGTCATGCTATGAATGCCATTAGTATGTAGTTTGGTATTTTGCAAACTAGACCTATCACTAGTAAGGTTTTCATACCAAAATATTTCTCTTGCTCTGCTAAGTGACCATTATTATCTTCTTGGACTGCTTACAATAGGAGCTTCAGTTCTACATCGTGAAAATTTGGGGGCTCTAGGTCTACACCTATTAGCTAAAGCTATCTTTTCTGGCATTGTGGTCCTTAAATTTGGACATGTTACATCTGAAAAGGTAGGTATTCAAGAAGGTTGCAAAGTATTTGTTTTCACTTTGAGAGAAGTTCCTTGTGGCATTACTGAATTTATAGATGACATGATGCTATCTTTGCTCACAGAAGAAGGTTCTGGAGGAAGAACTAAATTCTTCTGACATAGTTTTGGCATGGAAGATTGAAATAGTGGTTTTGATGACTACATGGATGACCATGGTAAGGACTTTGATGCAGACAATATTGAATTTGAATATGGGTTAAAAGACCTTGAAGAAGCTACAGAGCTTGGTGTTGTCACAAAAAGTTTTTGTGTTGTTAACTTTGATCCAGACATAATTGACCTTGACAAGGGGATTGAATACCTTGAAGAAGCTTTACATTTGGTTGTTCTCATTGAAGGATTTCGTGTGGTTGTGTTTCTTAAATCATCATTTCCATAGGACATCCTTGGTGCATAGATTCTTGACCTTGATGAGGGGATGGAGGACCTTGAAGAGGATACAACTTTTGGTGATGTCACTGATGGTTTCTTTGTTATTGTGTTTGTTAAACTTATTATCCCAAAGGAGGGTGTTATCCAACATGAATTTGAAACCCCCCTCACGGTTTTCAAGAAGGTTTTATCCAAATTTTAGGGAGCTCCATGTTACACAGTATTTTGTCACCGTCCCTATTACCCCTTCTCCCGTACATTGGAGGACCTACTTCGGGACCTGTGAGAAGTGACATAACCTGAAAAAAACCTACATTGTATCACCTTGAGTATGTACTTCATATGCCCTGAAGACACCTTCTGCAAAATACCCATAAATATAGCCCTTTTTCCATTGGCGCTCTTCCACAGTGTATCACTCGCGCCAATGGGGGAAATCCTCCAAAGAGGGCGCGCTAACTGGCGCTCTGTCTCAGAGTCGCACTAGCGCCAACCCAGTTGGGTAAAGTTTTTAACAAACCAACTTGCGAAGGTTCTTCCTAACCTATTCATGAATTGATTCCAGTTTGAGTTAGTTCAGGAGGGAAGTAGTTCTCCACCTCTCATGGAAGCTTCCTAATGATAAGGACAATCCCAAGAATCTTGTGGATGGTCTTATCTAGTTCTCCTACCTCTATATAAGCTTGTTCTTTTGCCTTTGACAAGCTAGTTAGTAATTCTACTCTTCAAGCTCCCAAATCTAAGTCCCAAAGTCTGAGAATTTCTAAGCTCATGTTACAAGAGGCCTTGTTCATCCCCATAAGGCTATATCTTTAAGGAGGAGATCCATGTCCAAGTAATCAAGGAGAGAGAGGCTTGTTCCCTATCCCCTACAAGCTTTGCAAGGGATGTGTTGCTGATCACCTAGCCAAGGAGGATTCGACGTCAGAACTTGGTTGTATTCTCTTTTGTTTATCAATAATAATAGACGACTATCATTATGGTTCCAGTCTCATTGTCTTTATAATGATGTTTGAGTTGTATCCTTTTTGACTGATACATAGTTGCATTTCTTGGATTTTATGCTTGTATTTGTCTTGTTCTTTGCATGTGCAGGTGTCTGTTCACGAGGATCGTGAGGACTGTGACCAGTTGAAGCGAAAGAACGGAAGCGGCGACTCTTCTACGAATACTAGCGTTGGATTTGAGGTAGGCCCTCATCATCGGCCTTTACTTTGCAATTAGGAACCTGCATGTTAGCGTTGTTTGATTGTTGCTAGACCCCATTTAGGCTAGTGGGATCACCTCTATTTGCAGAGGGGATTTACCTACACAAAAATTTGGCGACTCCGCTGGGGAGTTGGCTTTTTGCCTTGTTGCTTGTTTTGTCTTGTTGTTTGATTTGTAAACTTTAGACGGAGCCTAAAGTACGACCAGATAGCCTTCGAAACGCTATTGCCCTGCATTAGAAAAGTAGATCAATGACACTTTAGTCCATCTCTGGTTTGGTTTACGAACTGAAAGGCTTGGAACTTGCCTTCTTTCTTGGTTGTTTCTTGTTTCTCTTGCTTGATTAGCTTTCTGGGTTGAATGCCTGTGTTGCTTCTTGCCTCTTGGTGTGCCTAGGTACTGTTTACTTGCCCTTGGCTCTTTTGTTTTTATTTTTCCATAGCAAACTTGCCTGGTGCTCTTTTATAGTGTTACAATCGCGCTAATTGGCCCCAGTTGCTCATTGACAACCCGCGCCAATCCTCAAAAAGCGTTAGTTTTAGCCCGACAGTCGTGCCAGGCCTGGGAACTTTTGAAGTTTGCTTGGTTGTGAGCCTCCTGAGCTTGGCTTTTGTTCTAGGTACCTTTCTTCGACTACTTGAGTGTGTTGGAGTCTTGTTTGACTAGTTCTAAGTCTCTTTTTGAGAAATTCTTAATTTGATTTCCTTTGGTCATTACTTGGAGGTTTTTCTCAGTATTTTCACAATTTTGCATCTTTTTGCTTTTGTTTTCGCAAAAACATTTCCCCCTCATTCGCCGGGGGGGGGGGCTAAATTCTGTATGAGTGTTAATCGCCTTTGAGTGTTTTTATTTTTTGATCTTTGGAACTCTCACCCAATTTTCTTGATTTTCACTTGATTGGTTCTTAGATTACGTTAGAATCATCTTGTGTTTGAGAATTCTCTTGCATAGATCACACTTGCATAATTAGAATTCTCATTTGTGCATAGATTACATTTACATACTTTTCAAGTGAATTATGCATAGATTGAAATTGCATAGATTACCTTTAGCCTTTGGGTGTTTGCTTTTTTCCATCGATTTCAAATTTCTAGCCCTAGGGCATCTAGTGGCTTTGTGTGTCGAGCCTTCCTCAGGTGTTTTTGGTCTTCTATTGGTCCAGTTGACTCTCTGATTGCTCCCTTGCACTCGTTTGGTGGTTGTTTATCATTTTATTGTGTTATTTGGGTGACTTGCTTCGTTTTCACTTGAATTCCACTTTGTCTCGCTTTGAGCCTAAACCACACGGCTTATTGGTGTCTTGGGGACTTTTCTCGTTCTTTGGAGGTTTGGTTTGTGATTTGAGGAATTGAACGTGCTTGTATTGGATAGAATTTGCTTGTGTTATTTCTCAAAGTTGTTTAGTGCATTTTACCATCATCGAAAAGAAGAATCTCTTTTGCTTTGTATTAGTTAATGAGAATTAGAATCTTTTCGTTTTGATTAGTGATTAGTGATCTTAAAGAAAGGTTTGTTAATTTCCATTAGCTACATTAGGGAAGTTCTTTGTTGTTTTGTGATCATTTCGTTTGCATGAAAGCTCTTGAACTCTCTTGTAATTAGCATTCATCGAATGAAATGACATGTTTTGGCATATAGATTGCATTTAGGGAATTTTCAGAGATTACATACGGTAGGACCTAAAAACTGAAACCTAACACAAGATCAACTTTAAAATAAATCGAATGAATCTAACAACGCATTGGAACATAACGCTCACATTTTAGAGGTCTAGGCTAGAGACGTGCTCTGGCATCGTTAAACCTAGTCACTTTTGTTTCCACTCAAGGTTGGGTGATTCCTCCTTTTGTGACTCAACTGTGGTCTAGTACGGACTTGTGCTCCCACGTACCATCGAGTATATGGGGAGACTCCACTAGGTTATCATCCTTGATCCACAGGAAGCCGTGTATGCCGCCTTACAGCCTGTAACGCACCGAACACAACATTCGGGAAGATTGATTGCTATACGGAAAGTCCTATGATTGCTAAGGTGTATATGCAGTTTTACGGATTGTATGGTAAACCCCTTGCCTAGTTCTCCAGAGTAGTCACTTTTTGATCCTTTTCAAACTCCCTAAAAGAAAAGGCTCATCTGAGCACTTGTCACTTCAGGCTCGTTAAACATCCGAAGGCGACTAGAGTCATCTTTTGGTCCTTTTCTCGACTCTCTAAAGATGAAAAGGTCAAGTTATGTCCATGTGTCTACAAATTAAATTACCCGCGATCACATGCCCTGTTAGATTCTATTTGTTGGCCATTTGATTGTGTTTCTTGGCTTTTTTTCAGCCCCGTGTGTGATTTTCAGTTGATGGCAACTTTTCCAGAGTTCACCAACCCAGGAATCCCCTCCGACGGGAATCCTGGTCATTTTCCTCCTTTTGGGAATGTTGGTGCTCCTTACATGGCAACATTGTCCCTTCCTGGGTTAACTGTTGGGTTGCCTGTTTGGTTGTTCTCAACCTCTATGATCCCTAGTGTCTCAATGACTGGTCAATCAGTTCCTCCACCCGAACAACATCATGTTGATTCCAAGGTGGACCTCTCCCCTTCTTCGCCTCTTTCTACGTCCTCATCTTCTACTTCGCCTGGTGAAAGTCTGGATTGATGTAACTAGGTGGCTAAGAAGAAGAAGAAGAAGACGAAGAAGAAGAAGTCTCATAAGCGAGAGGTGCAAAATGCAGCTCCTCCCCCGAGTATAGCTCAGGTTGGAACTCCTTCTGCTCCTTAGTGGAAGGTTAAGTTTCCTTGTAAATTGTGCACGGATAACCATCTTCTTCATGATTGTCCTGGCATTCCCAAGATCTTAAAAGTATGGTCTCCTAATCTAGCCTACCCCTCATCACCCTCTGGAGCTCATGGCGATGCTACACTATCCGCTGGAAACGGTGCGAAGAAAGGGAAGATTCGATTCCCCTGTAGGCTATGTGAAGGCAACCATCTCCTTCACCTTTGTCTGCTCATGGATAAAGCTTCTGCTATTTTGGAAAGCCTTACAGCTTCCTCACCTCAACTCCCTCTTGGTTATCAGAGGCTCTCTTCAGATCCTCCCCCTGTCGACAAAGAGATTGACTTAGATCCTTCTCTTGTCCATCCTCCTCTTCCTAAACATGGTTGTGCTAAGCTTGTTCCAAAGCAACCATTGGTCGGAGAGAGTGTCAACTTGAGTTCACCACCTATTGATCACTCTATTTTGGAAGAGCGTCATGATCATGTTCTTCTCATCTCATCAGATTCTCCTGAGTCCAAAACTGACCCTCCTATCTCAGCTGATCCCGAGGGTCCTTCTTCAGGGCAGGGGGACAATCATATGATTCCCCCACCAAGTAGTTCAGTCATTTCCTTTGACTGGAGTCATTTGAATGCCTTCCGCCTTCCATCCCATGTGTCTTTCTAGATTACAGTACATGCCTATGATACGGTTTTACTTGGCACTGTCTTGGATGAGGGTGCATCTGTCAGTCTTATGCCTTCCACTACTTGGCAAGCTTTGGGCTCCCCACAGCTTGTGTCGGTGGCGCAGAATCTGATGGTGTTTGACGAAGGAACTAGTCAATCGTTGGGAATCCTCCCACAGTTCCCTATTACTTTGGGAGGAAAAACTGTCTATATAGACGTATTGGTTACCCAAGGTGCTTTAGATTTCAGTCTTCTCCTTGGTTGTGACTATGGTTATGCCATGGGGGCCATTTTTTCTTCCCTTTTCCATGTGGTTTTCTTTCCACACGATGGAAGGATGGTGACTATAGATCAATTATCGTTCTTTAGTCCCCCGGTGCCTCCTTCGCAGTTGTCATCCCCTCCTGGTTTTTATCCACTGGTTGTGTCTGCCCCACCGCAGGTAAACTACGTGGCTACTTATCCCGTGCCTGTATCCAGTGATGCCGTCGTCGTGCATAGTGTCTTGGGGGCATTGGGTCGTGACTTCCAAGACGTTATCCTTCCATTGGGAGTGGCACTCTTGGAAGCAATAGCTTTTTTTTCATTATGATGAAGTTCGTTCAGAGCATAGTTCTTTTTCCTATGTCAAGCTCCTTAAAAAATGAAACTCGGTTCTTTCGAGCATAGTTCCTGATCTTGTGTCTAGCTCGTTAAAAAATGAAACAAGGGTTATGAGGATAGTTCTTTTACTGTGTCAACCTCATTAAAAAATGAAACCACTCCCTTTCTAAATCGAGTCTTTTGATTGAGATCTAGTAAAATAAAATTCGAGTCTTTCCAAGATCTCGAAAGTGAACCTTCATTCCATCCACTTTGTTGAATGCAAAGAAGCTTGGGGGGCATGTACCTCATTTTGTGTCATTATGCTGGGGGCATGTGAACTTATAACAAGCATAGTTTTTCGTTTCAAGCTTGTGTAAACATGAAACCGAATCCAAGCAGAGTTCTCGATGGTTCAAGCTTGTGTAAAAATGAACCCATACCCGAGTCACCTTTAAGCTCTTTTCTGACTTGTAAAATATGAAAAGATTGCCGAGTATTTTTTCCCTTTTTGACTCGTTAAAGAGAATAAAAATGGAGGTCTGCTTTTAGCTCTTTTCTGATCGTTTAAAGATGAAAATATTGCCGAGTTATTCCTCTCGACTCGCTAAACGTAAAAGAGAGGCGGTCGTCTTTAAACCCTTTTCCGACCGTGTAAAAAATGAAAAGATCGTCGGACCCTTGTCGTTTCAGGTTCATTAATGGTTACGAAGCGACATGGTTTCGATCATTTTTTTACTTTTTCAAATCGCAATCACTACTCATGAAAAGTACTCCTCAGTTGTAATGATCAGGCGGTTCTTTCGAGCATTGTTTTATATTTTTTCGGGCTCAAGAGACACAACTTTACAAAAAGGACACCCCTAGAGTTTACTTTTCCACTCTCTTTTCAAACTCTCTAAACATGAAAGGACACCAAGTTCTTCCTTTGTCAAACTCGTTAAAACTTAATGACATTGGATTCCGTCAAAATGACGCCTCCCAAGCATATGTTATCCCCTTCAAGCTTGTCATCCAAAAATAACCGGGGTACTTGCCAGAAATGGTGGGGGAATAAAGGAACCACAATTATCATTGTGTCAGCAGTATGTTGCTCTTGAACATGGCACTTGTTTGCATTCGTGTCTGGGTTGGGACATCTCATCTTGTTTTACACTTGCCTCCGTGGGTTTGGGTTATCCTGTTTGACCATTCATCTACTCATCGTCTTGTCACCATGACCCCTGATCATTCGATGTCAAATACTATCAAGTCCACTGTCGTGTCGCCGATATGTTCAAGAGAAGTTGACCTCTGCAGAATACTTAACCTCCCTCTGATACCTCACACAAAACATTTTATCCTTCTTTGTCTCGTGTCGATGATGTGGGAAACATTATGGCCCACCTTCGATCAAGGTCACTTCTTGTCGACTTCAGCTCATTATCCAGGAAGCTGACTTAGAGACTCCCTTCAGGTACCTTGGAGCCTGCATGCCTCAATGGAAGGTTCTTGGTGTTCGACGCGAGGTTTTCATCATTAGCCTCCGATCGAATGATTCTATGGGTGTTCGACACCGGCTCACTGATTCGCATGCCGTGGATTGTACCTATAGTACCTTGAGGACCATTGTCATTATTTGTGGTACCTCTCACGTCTGTCAACAATTTTCATTATTGACTGGTAATCAGATGATGTTCCTGCATGTTTGACTTTGACTCCCATATTCGTATGCTTGAACTTGTACTTTGTTCGGGTCGAGATGGAGCGCAAGACCCTGGATTTTGTCTGTTGAGATCCAGGTTGAATTTTGTGGATTATTATAATCATTACATGACTCATTCACTGGATGGCTGCGACCATGCCTGATTCTATTCATCGATCCTCGCTGGATGGCTGTGTCCATTCCTTGGATCCAGATTTTTATGTACTCTGCTATGGATGGCTGCGCCCATACCACATACATCATGTACTTGAGGTATCAGTTGTACTTCGTGCAGGTTCTCCAACGTCCATGTTTTCAGTCGACCATGTTCTTGTAAAGCATTTCACCCCTCTCTCTCTCGGGCCTCATGCTTTAGGGGGCATCTGTTACACAGTATTTTGTCACCGTCCCTGTTACCCCTTCTCCCGTACATTGGAGGACCTACTCTGGGACCTATGAGAAGTGACATAACCTGAAAACACCTGCATTGTTTCCCCTTGAGTATGTACTTCATATGCCCTGAAGACACCTTCTAAAAAATTCCCATAAATATAGCCCTTTTTCCATTGGCGCTGTTCCACAGTGTATCACTCACGTCAATGGGGGAAATCCTCCAAAGAGGGCATGCAAACTGGTGCTCTGTCTCAGAGTCGCAATAGCGCCAACCCAGTTAGATAAAGTTTTTAACAAACCAACCTGCGAAAGTTCTTCCTAACCTATTCATGGACTGATTCCAGTTTGAGTTAGTTCAGTTGGGCTTCGAATCTCCGAAGGAGGGAAGTAGTTCTCCACCTCTCATGGAAGCTTCTTAATGATAAGGAAAATCCCATGAATCTTGTGGATGGTCTTATCTACTTCTCCTACCTCTATATAAGCTTGTTCTTTTGCCTTTGACAAGCTAGTTAGGAATTCTACTCTTCAAGCTCCCAAATCTAAGTCCCAAAGTGTGAGAATTGCTAAGCTCATGTTACAAGAGGTCTTGTTCATCCCCATAAGGCTATATCTTTAAGGAGGAGATCCATGTCCAAGTAATCAAGGAGAGAGAGGCTTGTTTCCTATCCCCTACAAGCTTTGCAAGGCATGTGTTGCTGATCACCCAGCCAAAGGAGGATTCGACGTCAGAACTTGGTTATATTCTCTTTTGTTTATCAATAATAATAGACGACTATCATTATGGTTCCACTCTCGTTGTCTTTATAATGATGTTTGAGTTGTATCCTTTCTGACGGATACGTAGTTGCATTTCTTGGATTTTATGCTTGTATTTGTCTTGTTCTTTGCATGTGCAGGTGTCTGTTCACGAGGATCGTGAGGATTGTGACCAGCTGAAGCGAAAGAATGGAAGTGACGACTCTTCTACAAATACTAGTGTTGGATTCGAGGTAGGCCCTCATCATCGGCCTTTACTTTGCAATTAGGAACCTGCGTGTTAGCGTTGTTTGATTGTTGTTAGACCCCATTTAGGCTAGTGGGATTGCCTCTGTCCGCAGAGGGGATTTACCTGTACAAAACTCCACATTATATAAATTCAATCTCATGTACCAAATACTTCACAAACATCCCAAAATTAGAAACAACCTATGTATGTTAAAATATTAATATTTTGGTGTGGCTCATTGTTGTTTCTCCAAATATGAAGAGAGTGACAACAAAGTAGTTATAATGAGATATCATCATTCCCTCCACATGTCTGTAATTGTTAAGCACTGAGTTTATTATTGTCTCCCCATAAAAAGCATCACCTACAATAGATTGAATTTATGCGAGATGAGAATCTTCCATATCGACAAGAAGCCCAGTTCTCTGGCTAAAGTAGCCAAAGATAACATGTCTAATAACCTCAACAGGTCCATCACTTATAGCCTTTAAGGTTGATGGATCTGAACAAATCTTTAGAACAAAGCAGTCTTTCCCATTTATTGGCTTCTCTCCAATGCATCTAGCATCAGAAAACATGGTTTCGGTGGTTCTTGGATCCAAACCCTGAACCAAACACAAGATTTTAGGACTTGAACAACACAATTTATTAATTCAAACTAGAAATGAAAAATAAATATAACTTCTAAATTCATAAAAATGTGGATTTTGTACTTTATCAAGAACTAAGTATGAATGTAGGCTTTGGTAATTGGGTAATGAAAAACTGATAAAATTGAACACTGCAAAAACTAAAATTTGGCAATAGGTAGTGTGAAATTTCACTAAAATTGTCAAAAACATATTCTAGATATGCTACACATCTAGGATATATTAAACACATGATCCATTAGGTTCTATTTTGGCCAGGTTACATAAATAACCATTCCTATAAAAGACCAACAAGAAACATGGGTTTTTTCCCTTTTTGACTCGTTAAAGAGAATAAAAATGGAGGTATGCTTTCAGCTCTTTTCTGATCGTTTAAAGATGAAAATATTGCTGAGTTATTCCTCTCGACTCGCTAAACGTAAAGGAGAGGTGGTCGTCTTTAAACTCTTTTCCGACCGTGTAAAAAATGAAAATATCGTCAGACCCTTGTTGTTTCAGGTTCAATAACGGTTACAAAGCGACATGGTTTCGATCGCTTTTTTACTTTTTCAGATCGCAATCACTACTCATGAAAAGTACTCCTCGGTTTTAATGATCGGGCGGTTCTTTCGAGCATTGTTTTATATTTTTTCGGGCTCAAGAGACACAAATTTACGAAAAAGGACACCCCTAGAGTTTACTTTTCCGCTGTCTTTTCAAACTCTCTAAACATGAAAGGACACCGAGATCTTCCTTTGTCAGACTCGTTAAAACTTAATGACATTGGATTCCATCAAAATGACGCCTCCCAAGCATATGTTATCCCCGTCAAGCTTGTCATCCAAAAATAACTAGGGTACTCGCCAGAAGTGGTGGGGGAATAAAGGAACCACAATTATCGTTGTGTCGGCAGTATGTCACTCTTGAACATGGCACTTGTTTGCATTCGTGTCTGGGTGGGGACATCTCATCTTGTTTTACACTTGCCTCCGTGGGTTTGGGTTATCCTGTTTGACCATTCATCTACTCATCATCTTGTCACCATGACCCCTGATCATTCGATGTCAAATACTACCAAGTCCACTGTCATGTCGCTGATATGTTCAAGAGAAGTTGACCTCTGCAGAATACTTAACCTCCCTCTGATACCTCACACAAAACATTTTATCCTTCTCTGTCTCGTGTCGATGATGTGGGAAACATTATGGCCCACCTTCGATCAAGGTCACTTCCCGTCGACTTCAGCTCATTATCCAGGAAGTTGACCTAGAGACTCCCTTCAGGTGCCTTGGAGCCTGCATGCCTTAATGGCAAGTTCTTCATGTTCGACGCGAGGTTTTCATCATTGGCCTCCGATCGAATGATTCTACGGGTGTTCGACGCCAGCTCACTGATTCGCA
>APFE030260282.1:93827-137259 GCA_000404065.3 Pinus taeda | reverse complement strand
AAAATCATATTGGAACCTGAAGCAATCAAAGAAACAAGAACTCGACAGCTATGAAATCGATCAATTTCAGAGTATCTCATCAAGTGGAAGAACTTACCCGTTGAAGATTCCACATGGGAGGATTAGAATTTTATACAAAAGCATCGAGAACTACTCAAGCATTGAGGAAAACTTTTTTGAAGGAGAGGGGCATGTTAGGTCCCTATAATACTAGTGATTCCCCCATTACTATTGTCATTGTATCCACTATTGTTATTACTGTGCCCTTACATTTTATTGTTATGTCGGCTCTGAATATTATGACCCCTTAGACTCCTATATATAGAAAGGATGTCTTGTCATTTGTATCATCCCAAAATTGTTCATTTGTGTAAGGTAAAATAGGTTGCCCCCTCAGAGAGGCTTATTTCTAAGGCATTGATCTATCTTTTCTATCTTTTTGTGAGTTGGTTTCATAATAAAGTACCATTATAAATACCTCCCTAGTTAAGAGTGAGTGTTGAAGAAAGTGTAACTAGGTTTGGTATTTATAAATGTAATATTGATCTTTGTACTTGTAAAGAAAAATAATTATTATTTTTGTTATTTATAAAAATGAGTTTCTTGCTCATTGAATAGATCAAGCAAGTCAAAGAGTCAATGTCATGTTCTTCTTGAGCTTATGTTCTATATATATGAGCCTGTAAAATTTCCAATAGCCCTCCAAATGAAAAGCACTATCCTCTTTGTCACCTCAGCTTGAAAATTGAATTAAAAGGTAGAAAAGTTGGCTCAAATGATAGACACAATAATCCACTGTCACATCGGCTCAATAGATGAATCGAACTACTATAAATACCTAGCTAGGGTATTCACAAAACATGGCAGATGAACTTGGATGTTATTTGAAATATTTGAAGGTCTATCATAGAGGTAGTTTTCGTGTGGATCTGCATTACAGGAGTAAGATACCTGTACAACTTTGGTGTCAATTATAGTGAAAAATATCATTGTGTCTCGACTTCTTCATGATTACCGTCAACGTAGTCATGACCCACAAAAATTGCAGTCAACGTCATATACTCTGGGAAGGCTCGACATACTTGTGGATGGAAAGATACACTCTCAACATAATAACATGTTAAACATATGTATAATATCGATGATGGAAGAAAATACTCTGTCTCGGCATACTAAAGAACTCAGTGTAGGAATCACAGTCACTGTCTCAACATATCTACACTCTCGACATAACATTGCAGTGATACGCTTTGATATGATCCCATAGTAACACATTATGGTTTGACTTACATGAGGACACAATCATGATCTTAGTGTCTATCATGAGTCTGATGAAAACATAATCATGAAATCTTGATCATGAAAAAGGTTCTTGATGTAGCTCTCATGAATACATATACATATCTCAATATAGATCTTGTTGGAATGACAGTAATTTCAGTGAAGGCACAAAAGATGATTTCAGTAATGAATTCAAGATACAACAATTATCTCAGTGAAGGATGTAGAAGATCTCAGTGAATGTATAGTCATGGTTTTGGTGATGGTGTAGCTATCATGATTTCAGTGATGCAATAGTATTGACTCTGGTTTAACAGAAGTAATGATGATGATCACAACAATAAAGAGGATTGGTGTCTTGGTCTTGGAGTGGCTTAGTAGGTCGATGGTCTAGGTCTTGGTGTTTGTCAATTGGAATCTCTATAAGAAGTATTTTGTTTGGGTTTTCCTCTCCAAGAGGGAGAGGTTTTGGCCCTAGTAGAAAGCTAACATTGTGTGTTCTTGTCTCTTTGTTTTGATAGCTATTTGATGAATCAATAAGTCTACACACTGTAATAATAACAACAAGAGAAGATTGTACTAAGAAGTAAAGTTAAATATATCACAAATAGTTATCATGATTGGAAGAATCTCATGAACTCCTACTAGCCCTAGATTCTTCAACACTTTCAAAACAAGGTTGTAATATTTCCAAGAATCACTCCAACCTCAAGTGTGCATTCACTATGCCATAGATGATAATTAATTGAGCTCAACGAATCTAGTATGTTGTCTTTACAATCCCTTATCATTATGGGAATAATGTTTTTCTACCTTTTAGCCTCCTTCTGGTGCACCATGAAATCAACATGTTTGCAATATCCCAAATCAACTTAGTTGTGAAATTTGGGCATAATTCTAGAATGGAAAAGGACACATCAACCTTAATTCCTTTGACAAAGAAAGCAAGGTCAACACAGTTATTTTATGGGATAACCCTAAAAGCATCTTCAATATATAACATGGAGCACCCATTTTGTTTGCATTTATCTTTCAAATTAGGTTCATCACATCATAAATAACCCTATCACGTCCTGTCATGGGGTTGAAATGGTCACATACCTTACCAGTGATGTTAGCATAGGATTTTAAAGTGAAAAGAATGAGTCATTGTCAAATATGGGAAACTTTATTTGATGTCACCTTCATCAATATTATACAACATACCTGTGACAAGGTCACATTCAAACCCCTTCTTTTCCAAATCATGAATGTGATTATCAATGGCACAATTTTCTTGTCATCATACCTTTCATACATAGGATCCCTCACTTTTGTAATTTTAATATCTTTGTGAATAATATTATTTTGTTACAAGTAATTCATGCCTTTAGATATATCAATTGTAACGTTAAGAAGAGCTAGAAGCTTGAAAATGCATTTATGCTTGTGTAGATAATCATAGACACTACCACCAGACATAAATTTTATTACGATGCACAAATATAGTGGCTTTGTGGAAGCACCAAAAAACTAAACCACATTGTTATGTCAAACTTTTCTCATAAAGAGCACTTCTTGGGCAAATTAATGCTACAAATCTACATCTAAATGTTCAAACTTAAGCACTTTAATAACAACATCTTAACTATAGTAACTACCTCTATACGAAGTCACCATAAGAAACAAATGCCACATTATAATCAAATTTCTATCAACCTCCCAATCATTTGTTCTCTCATTTGGTTTTCTCACTAATCTATCAATGTCGTTGATTTCTTTACCAAGAAATGAAATAGAAGGATTTTGACTACAATCACCAACCAACAATGATGTTGAATCATTCATGATTGAATGATGGGCTAGTTTTGCAACCACTAATGGTTATTATATTATTTGTTGATTGCTCCACTGGCTCAACTCCTCAAAGTTGCATTAATTCTCTGTGATCAATGCATAATGTCATAGATACACTATTTTCATTTTGTCTCTCTTAAAGGTGCAACCTCTCCAAATATATCTTCGCTAGTTTGACCACAGTTTTCACCGTCAAACATTGAAACAACAAGAGTTGGCTCTGTGACATCTTCTCCATGGATTAATACGTTGATCCTTAGTGCATTGTCATTGTTGGACATGGAATTTTGAACATTTTTTTTGGGGGAAGTTTGAAAAAAAGTAGATATTGCATGCACCCCACTTGTTTTGCTTGGGATAACTTCTTTATTGCTAGGATCATGTTCAACAGTTGTGTTGATAAGGCTATTTTCCTGGTCTTCAACTACTTCTCTATCACATTCAGATATACAATCTTCTTTTCCCTTCACTACTTTATGGTATCCATGATTTCTTGCCTTGTAATAATTCTTTTTGTTGGTGCCAATTGGTAATTGGAATTCCAATGCTCTAACATGCTCTAGTAATTTTCTTAGGTTCTTGTTATAGTCTTCAAAAAAATTTCAAGAATTTTGGCAAGTACTCCTACATGATAATTGTGTTCATTTTTCCACTGAGAGAACTAATTTATGATGCAATTTGTAGTGCCCCACTATGGTTGACCGATTTTAATGTTACCTTAACCTTGATATAGTCTTATGGCACATACATTATTCTTTAAGAACTTCAAATCGAGGACCTGATTATTCTACTATTATTATTAAATGAATGTGATAATAATTGCGACATACCAATTTGATGTTATTTTGGTTGTGATGACAATTGTGATGGACTTGTTTGATGACTATGTGTAATCACGTTGATGAATTCATTATATGTTGTCTTGTTGATATATTTTGAGGACTAGCTTCTTGCTTATAGTTAGCAATTATGTTGATAATTATGTCATAATGATATTTCAACATGTGCAATTATATCAACGACTAACTTTATTAGCAAATATTACTAATGATTATTGAGTATGACAAGAGATCACTTAGATGCACCTACATGTGATGAGTCAATGACTTCTAGTTTGATCGATTGCATACTATTGACAACGGAATTTAAATTTTTAATTAATATAATGCTATGATTACTAATGTCATGATAATAGCTACACACACAAGTTAGTTGTTTGGTCAAACAAATCACACATGGGTGATGGGGTTGTGCAAGAAAAATGAAACTTCATGGGAGGGTGGGACAATGTCCCTAATTCCACCTACTAGCACTCCCACTCTAACTTGGGCTGGAAGGAATTGAGATACCTTTTCCTTAAAGCTCACTATTGTGAAAATTCCAAACTGGAAACCTATTACAAGAACTGATATTATTTCTCCTAATTGTTAATTCATTAATAATTTATCTGCTACGACAAATATCGAAATAAATACATTGCAACCCTCACAAATTAAATTCCACAGAAAACTAAAACACTGGAAGTTGAAAAATGCTAGCACACACACATAAAATTAACACAATTATTTGTGGACAAAAGTCCTCGGAAAAACTCAATGTGGGAACACCGATGCAGCAGCTGAGGGTTTTATTATTATGTAACAGTGATAAATTATTAGTACAACTGGAAGCTGAAATCTAGCACTCCTACAGAGAAAAATACTGGCAAAAATCTAGTGAGGAATTTTCCTCACCCCATAGGGAAACTCTTGGCACAAATTGCCTTCAAAAACTCAGCCCTTTGACCCTATATGTCAACCTCTGCATTGATCTACACAACTTTCTATATGTCAAGCCTTTGATTGGTCTCTGATGAAGTTGTTTTTCCTTCTGTTGGCTAGAAATATGCTTCTCTGACACTCTGGGACTCCTTCCCGATCTCTGGAACTGAAGATGTCTCTCCCTCTCAGCAAATCGAACTTGCCTCCAGAAGTTGTTGTGCTGCCCCTGTGTTAGCTGTAACGCCCTACTTAATCTTATCATGCAAATTTTACTAGTGTTTAAATTACTTTAAAATATTGACTTATAATTATCAAGAAATATTGGTACATACCTACATTGGTGAAACTGTAAATTTATTACTGATATAATTTTTGTTATTATTCAATTCCCAACTTACCCCCTCAAATTTAAATTTTGATAGGATATGGTCTCCTTCCATTTATTCCAATTTAAATATCCATATCTCCAAAATGTCCTCTCAAATTTTCTTGGGAGAAGACATGGTCCTCTCCAATTAATTACCATATTATATATTCATATCTCATCCCCAAAATGTCCTTTCAAATTTACTTGGGAGAAGACATGGTCCTCTCCAATTAATTACCAAATTAGGTATTCATATCTCATCCCCAAAATTTCCTCTCAAATTTACTTAGGAGAAGATAAGTCAAATTTAAAGATGAGGGGGTAGTTATGACATTAATGATAGGTGGTTGAGGTGGAGAAGAGAAGGGGGCATAAAAGGGGAAGGATGACGGGAGGAGAGGGGGATCCTTGGTCTTGGTTTTGGTTGTGGTTTTGGAGGATTTTTTTTTAGAGGAAGATGGAAAAAAGAGAAGGGAGAAAATGAGAGTATTTGTTTAACTTGGACACACTACATTTGGTTGGACTTGGGCTCGGAGGGCTAGGGAACCTGTGGAGGTGTCCTAGGCTAGGAAATACTTCCTTGTTGGCTAAGAGGTAAATCCAATTGGTAGTTAAGAGGATCATCCCAATAGAATCAAGAGCTCAGGGGCATTTCACCTAGGCTATTGGAACAGGTATTCCTCTATTTATAGATTAACTCATGTAAGTGATTGAAATGAAATGCTTGCTCATTTAATTGTAGGAAATAAATTTTAATGGTAAATTACCATCGATTAAATGTTTAGTTAGAAATAACTTATTTCCCATTTTATTGTATTTAAATTAGAGAAATTTAGTTTTGTTAGAGGACCCTAGGATGGAGCCTTACACGTGGTATCAGAGCGGATTCAAAATCTGAACCCAAGACCCACTAGACACAAATCTCTGCTATTTTTTTTTATAAAAATTATGTGGAACTGATTTCATTTAAGACTAATTTAATGATTTTTTTTCTCCATTGCCTCATTTGAAAATCCTCTTCCAACGCCCTCAAAAAGAGCTTCAAAATAGGCATTCATGATTTCTTGTGGAGAACCATTGAAGATTGTATGTAGGCTTGTAATTCTTTCGGAGAATCTCCAGCCTTCAAGTGCTCCTTGAAAGCAAGGAGAAGCTCATCATGAATGCTCAATGTGTTCAATTTGGTAAGAATAGTCTCCTCCTCAATATCCTATTGAATGGACTTCTCAAATACCTCATCACCATTTTCAGCTTGAGTTTTGCTATCAAGTTCACCCTTTTCTTTCTTGACGAGCTTCTTAGACACCCCATTACCGTTTTCAGCTTGAGATTTCTTATCAAGATCAACCTTTTCATTCTTGCCTAAAGGCTTCTTGGGTGACTTAGAATTTTGTTCTTCCTCGTTGTCTAACATGACCATTTCACTTGTAGTAGTTGTCAACTGCTCTCTGATACGCTGTTGTGTGGCTTCAATAGAAGTATTAGTAGCCCATTGCACATCATCATTCTCGTTTGGATCCTTGTTTTCATCAACATGGCTTCCAGGAGGAGAAAAATCTTCATCAGAACTATTTTTCTTCTTAGCAACCTTGGATGCAACCTCGTGGCCCTTTTTCTTGGATTTTTTAGCTTCTTCATCAATAGCCTCTCTACTATAAAACATCAGCGAGCTCCATAATCAATAGGATGTATGGTGGTAGGTGGTGTTTTATCTTCCATAAATTTTACAAATAAATGGTATCACTTTGTCCTTAGACGCTCTCCCAACTAAGCTTTAGATTTTTCTGACTCAAAATGTTTCTTGACAGGATCCCCACTTATCTCTGTCACCAAGGCTAAGGCAATGTGTATCCAAAATAAAAACCTTGATGGGACCAGCTTTCCAAAAACCAAAATTTGTCTCTCTCGATCTTTCATGCGGGCCTCCCAACAAAAGGAATTCCATGCCACGAGTCCCAAGGCCCACCACTACTAAAGGTCTTCTTTCATTGTTCAATAACCATATCCACTAGTCTCTTCATATAGTGTTCTGTAATTAAATTCCTATCAGCAATGCTTGATTCCACAGGGGACTCACTCACAGGTTGATCAACAAGATCATTGCATAAACTCTCTTTCCGAGATACATCTTGAACTGCTTGCTCATTTAGAGATTCAAATTTAGAATTAAGCTCCTCGAGGCTTTTCACCTATCCCTATTTTCATAGTTTACTTTCAAGAGATTTTCCTCTAGGATTTTGTTTCTCCTCTTTGAGTCCTCCAGTTCAAAGGTAGATAAGTCTGCAATTCTTTGAGCATTCTCAATTTCATGCTTAAAACAAGGTGCATCTTGTTGGGCTTGCGTTACTGCTTTGCTGAGCCATTCAATCTGCAATTCTTTATCAACTGATCGCATAGATGTTGGCATATCAACATTCTCAAGGATTTGTTCCCATCCTTGAATAAGATGGTTCCTTTCCAATGAAGACTTCTCCAGTATATCTGACTGCTCAACTACACTACGATATTTATTTGTAGTTCCTTGTACTCTTCTTTTAGATCTTCAAGATGATTCTTCCCAGTTTTTTCATCATCGACACTTGTTTTAGACATAGTGTTATTTACTCCAAGAGATGATTTTGCAAGCCACTCAAATTTATCAATTATTTATCTGGAGTGGATGTCCTCTGGAAAATTCATTTCCCCAAAGACATTTTCAATTTTTTGAAGAAATAAGTCCTTGTTAGAAACTGATTCTCGAAAAGCACTTGCAGAATTTTGAATATCTTCTAGCTCTAATTCCAGTGCTTTAACATGCTTAGAAGCTTTCATTTTAGTTCATGCAATGTATCATTTTTCTTTTGCAATTCCTGCAAACATTTTTCTAGCTCATTGGACTTGTTCACTAATGATTTTCTTAGTGTATTGCATTCCTGAACCAATCCTTTCCCTTTAGCGATGGCCAGACTAAGATTTTCTCTCACTAATGACAATTTTATTTTTGTCTGCTCAAGTTCAGTTCTCATTTTGTTATTATCCATGCTCATTTCTTTAAGATTATCATCACATTTACATAAACGGTCCTTCAATTCCCTAATTTCTTCTTCATTCTGAGTTTTAATTGAATTCATTACATTTACTTCTTCATTTAACTTGTCTACTTCCTTTTCTTTGTAACTAAAGACTTCTATGAGGAACACATGCAAAGAAAGTGTAGGTTCTTTTTCCAACAAGTTTCCATAATTAGACACAAGCTCAAGTAAGAATTTATGAACCAGGTTCACTTGTGAAAAAGCTATCTTATACTTCTCAATAAGAAAAAGGAGGCTTGTCTCCAGATAAGACATTCTCTCCGAGCAAGGAACAAATGCCAAAGTCTCATCTTGAATGACTTCCTCAATGGCAACTATTAACTTCTTTATGCTAGTGTCAAATTGGTGTTTCAAGTCAGAATGAAATTTTGAAGAGGCTTTCATTAACGTTTCTTTTTCTGAAAGAGATTTTCTAAGGGCATCTACCTCCAACTGTAAGGAATCTCTTTCATTTGCATTTTGGGCTGCTTGAAAATCCATTTGAACGCATTTTTCATCCAATACTGTGCACTTACCACTAATCTCTTCAAGTCGGGTACATTTTTGAGATAGCTCAACTAACTTAACATTCATATCTTGAATATCTTGGTCCTTTGAAAATAAAATAGACTCAAGTTCTCTTATAGTGGGTCCAAACTGTGATCTTTCATCCAATGCTTTCTGCATTTGTTTCATGAACTTGCTACAGTCAGTGACCAGGATGTCCAATGCCACAAAAGATTGCATGTTTTTTATGATTCCTTCAAGCCTACATATGTTCTTATCCTTTGGTGAAGTGTACATCCTGGAGAAACCTGCCAGGCACTTCATCTCATTCCAAGGGTAGTCTCTCAATCACTTAGGCTAGAGTCTAGACCCAAGTGCAACCTATTAGTTAAATGCTACTATTGCCATCAACAATGAATCGTGTCTTTGTAGTGAATTCTACTATTGTCATTGTAGTTAATATGTTTATCTTGGGTGTAACTCTTTTGCTACTCAACAGGCTTGGTATCTTTCAAATGTAGACGATACCATCTGTTTTGAATTTCAATTTGAACAGTGTTTCCATCTAACAACTTTTCGGCCATATGGAAGTTTGGTTAAGGGCCACATACCATTTTTCATTAGTTAGTTATAACTTATACTTCATTCAACTGCATGATGACTTTTAAGGGCTTGCATCCATGACTAAGTCTTGCGATATGTGGAATGTACGCCCATAATATTTCAAGGCTTTTTGGGTAGAGTCTTACACATTCAAGTAGAACTTCAAATTGAATGTGATCGGTCACTATTGGTTGATATACTATTTTTTGATCTCATTGATTTTTTTATTTGTAGGATACATGGCTTCTTGTTGCTTAATATTCGATCTTTCAGGGCTCATTTACTAAACCTGGACCATCATTCAATTTGATTTGTCTTAATTTCATGTTTTCAACTCCTATGGAATTATTTACCTGATTAATTGCTCATCCTCGATGGCATTTTAGAGCCTCCATTTCTTGG
Organism: Pinus taeda; assembly: GCA_000404065.3. NCBI lineage: Eukaryota > Viridiplantae > Streptophyta > Pinopsida > Pinales > Pinaceae > Pinus > Pinus taeda. The sequence goes on along the minus strand of APFE030260282.1, from coordinate 127,453 downwards.
AATCATCTCATAACATAAGAATTCTTTGCTTTTGGATAGGCTTACGTGCTTTACTTGACCTTCAAATTGGAGAATGGTCAACCACTTTTAGGTAATCTACAACTTCCATTGACTCATTCACCTGTCAAATTTGCACCCCCATTGATAATCAATTCAATTTTGATTTTCTTATAAGGCATTATTTCTCTTCAAATCCTAAGTTGTAACCAATCATGATACATTTGACAACTTTGTCATCAAGTGCGTGCCTCTTTTACTGGTATATAGCCACATCTATGCGAACATTTGAAAATCCTCAGTGGGAGACGAAAAGCATTCATTTGACTAGCTTCTCTTCATTTAATATGCTCTCCTATTAGGAAGGTATATGCTTCTAGCATGGATGTTGCGGTGTTGAGTTGAGTTAAGGGCACCCTCCTCATTCTTCTTGATGTTCTCAATGTGTACATGAACATCACCATGTTGTCTCTGATATTGTCATGGATATCACAACTACTCATGGCCTTGATGTCTAAGCTGAGCCCAAGATTGAACCCTGGTTATTTTGACACAAACTCAACACTCTCATTGCTGTTGGACAAATACTAAACTGACATTTGAGGATAGGGAATTCCACGTTTGAAAAACCTGTTTCGTGGTTGTGTTCCAGTTTAGAAACAAAAAAATATCTTACTTAAATTCGACTGGATAGAATTCAAATTCCTTAGTGGCATACTCTATGTAGAGAGGAGTTAGGACACCTCTAGCTTGGATGATGACCATGAACAAAACAATGAGCTACAAGTAACCATGATCGGTCAAACCTTAGATAAGCAATTTAAGTTGAGATCACCATTAGTGACTAGGGACATGATCAATGGTTTGACGACAATATCTTATTCCAGTTGCAACTCTACATTCCTCCTTCCTATGGTACTGACGACAATAGAAGCTCTTCTTGCCTTTTCTTATGTGCCCGTTCCCTGACTCTCTTTGATGCTCTCCTTCTCCCATTTTGGTGCATGCAGGTTTTGTGGAGCTCAAATTTGTCCAATAGTGATCCCTCAGATCCTCGAAAATCAACTCAATAGAGACAAGGCCAAATAATATTCAAAAGTTGTTGGAAAACTGAATTAACATTACAAGTTTTGCAAGGCTCTAATTAGTGCAATAATGATCCTTCAGATCCCTGGAAATTGATTCAACCAAGACAAAACAAATATCATTCAAGAGAGATGCTGCTTTAAACTTGGAACTTACTTCCAATTCAACTTCTATTGCTTAGTTGTAAGGCTACATTTCTGGTTTGAAGTTGTAGAAATGCCAGAATTCAACTTTCAAGAAATTATACATTCCTTTTTAAATTCACAGAAGGTTCAAGATCCTAAAAAAATACAATCATACTCTTTTCAAACTGCTTGATTAAATATTCCAGCTACACTTCTATATATGAAACACAACTTAGGCTACAACATTTTAATACTACACATTCTGTCGGAGTGCCATTGCACCACTATGGGAAATTGTTAGTATTGAAGCCAACCAAGACTTATGCCTAGATTCCCCTCCAAAATTAACATTAGCATCCAGTCCTCAAAACCCCTATGCATGATACTAGTGAGAGACATCCACTCAAACTCTCGTTAACTCCTTAACTCCTCGAAACTCCCTAACCCTAGAATCATGAGAGGGAATTGTTTAATGTTTTACATGAAAATATCTGTAACCAACTTTGTCTCCATTATACATGTCCCGTACATGGAATTTCCCTTGTAAATACATAGGTGTAAATTAGTGTGCCTCACCCAAGGGCAGTCAGACTAATCATTTGTTGGCAACAAAGTAAACAAATGACTAACAACATTTCCAACTATCAATTGAACTAGAAGAGGCAAAAGCCAAAGCCACGTTTTGAGAATATTAACTTGGTAGATATAATAACATTGATATCTATCTGCCTCACAGAAGGGGGGGGCGCGCTTTCTGTTGTGCAGAGACAATCACAACATATACGAAAAATGCAGTTGTATACACATTTCCAGGAAGATATAATCAATGTGGTTTGAAAATGCAAAATGCGAAGTATATTTTTATAAAATTTCATTTTATTTAAATTACATTTGACTTATTGGATAGGTTTCATTGATATGGGAGAATAAATAATTATCTAAAACTAAACACCTTCCCATTTTGTATATTTAATACATCTATTTTCAATACGTTTATTTCATATAGAATTCGTTAAGTGGAGAAAGACCATTAATAATATATATATATAATATATATATATTATATTATATATATAGTAAAAGGTATAATCTGTCATGAATCTTTGATAAATGAATTTTATTAGGATTTTTAAGCCACATCTTTTTTGGATGAAATTTTTGAAGTTTTATGAATTGTGAAATATGATGTGCATTGGTAACTATATTGAAAAACCTTATAGAATTTAGGGATTTTTCTATATCAAAATCATGCATTTTGCTATTATTGACAAGTCACACTTGATGAAGGATTTATATATAAAAATATATAAATATTTGTGAATGACATTCATCTCCCTAGCCTTTTGGAATCATGTTATTACATTAGTTTCTTTATTAGTCTATTCCATATCATTTCTTTCACAACATTGAAAAAAAGAGTTATTCCTTTTTAAATCAAGGATGAGTGCTAGATGGTGTTTTTTAACCCTAACCAAGCATGTTGCACATGGAGTATTGATTTTTTTTTTTTTCACATCTTGTTACCAAATGCACTTATATAAGTGACTATCAATTAACATCCTCTTTATACTAAGCTTGCAATTGTAGGATTATTTTATGGAGCTTAATGCTTTTATTGAGGGAAGTCATGGTTCGTTCTTACATTCTCCTTGACACTTCCCTCATAACATTGTTGATCACCTCTGGTGAGTGTTGAGGTGTCTTAAGGAAATTTTTTCTTATGTGCACTTACCTAGGGTAGTTGCCGTCGAAATCACATAACCATGGGGGTTTGCTACTATGAATTATTATGGTTATCCCATGTTAGATAATGCACTTTATTTCTGTGGTTGGCATCATCGTTTCTTGTTTTAAGGCTTGCATCTAGCACATATGGCGTTTGAAATATGATTGAAGGCCTTGCATAACATTGCTCAAACATTTGATTTACCCTTAGCACATTTATGATGAGAGATATCCATCAACTAAGAGTTTTCTTAAGTATTGTTGGTTAATTATTGCTCCTTGGCATAGTGAATTAGTTGTGTAGCATGTTTGCATGTGTTCATAGGGTTTCACTTGGATTATTGTTTCATGATTTTGATTGATGAGCCTTGAAGTAATACACCCACCCTTTGTTGCATAATTGATGTTCCTTTTGGTGGATGTCTTGATGACATGGAAAAGTGGTTGTGGTTTGTTAGAAGAATGTCAATGGATATTTATAGTTTGGTTATGATGTGGCATGTTGTGAGTAGTTGTTTTCTTGATAGAGGAAATCACTCCCCTTATTTGGCATCTTCTAATGCATTTAGAGGCATTCAGGCCTTGCTTGGGTAGTCTTTTACATTGACACCCATGGCTTTTGTCACTTGGTATGTTATTTTCACATTGTATCATATAGTTTCTCTTGGTTTGGGAAGCTTCTGTATTACTATATTGGAGATTTTCCTAGCCTCATTACACAATCTCTTAGGGTGAACTATTTATCATATCCCTTGGGGGAGAGGTGTTGGTACATGTGCTTTTAACCAATTTGGCACATTGAATGAGGACACCCCATTTCTTTGAGGAGGTTATAACAAATTTATGGACAATTGTGGCACATGTTTCTATGGGATTACTATTTATGGCCAATTTGGTTGATCCCAAAAGATAATTCCCTAACATCTTATACTATTTCCATGTGGAGGAGTTACATTGTTTGTCTACAAGAATCTATTTGCCTTGGCATATTCTTTAAAGTCACTCCACTTGTAAAGGTGGTCATGAACATTAACTGCAAATATTTTTTTATGGATTACTCTTGAAGGATGAGTTGCTTTCTTCTTGGAGAAACAACCTTAACATATTCTATTTTAGCCATGTATTTGGTATCTCTAGGTGGATAACTACGTTGTCTAAGAGACTGCTCCCATTTTGGCTTGAGTATTTATAGGTGAAGTTATCTAGCTACATGGGTTACCCACAAGGATCATTTTGATAGGGACTCTTGCTTTACATATACATTTTGGACAAGTTTGCAGTTAGTATTGGGGACTTAGTTAAACCTTAGCACTGCATATCGTCTATAAATAGATGGAAGTTGATGTAGGAGCATGAGGCTTGAAGACAAAAGGCTTTGAATTTATTCCAAAAATACAAAAAAAGTTTACAAGCAAAGCAGTGGGATCCTTTAGCTGTCAATTTACAAGTTTTCTAGATAGGATTTGAGGTAGGATTTAGGGATCGAGTGATTTTGTAATTAATTCAAGTAGTTTAGATTCAGTTGAGATTCTCGAGGAGAATATAAACCAGATTGGATATTGTTTAAGATTAGGCAGATTCGATCCATAGATTAAGGATCTAATTGTTAGAATGAAATGGTATTCATATAAGTTTTGAATGATTGTAAGAGGATTTTGACTGATTTGGCCATATAAGATTAAGTTACAGAAATTTTATCTCTGTGTTTTTTTTTGTGTATAATTGGTCAATCCCGGAGGCATTGCATCCCTTCGAAGTATCTCTGTGTATTATTGAATTTCAGTTTGGCCTGAAAATTTAGAGTTTTGTATGATTTAGTGTGGTTGCGTTTAATTCCTCTTTTGCCGTATATTAAGTTAGGTTGAATGTGTTTTGAACCACAGAGCTTCGAATTACAAAGAGTGGAACTAAATCAGGTGGAAGCACTAAAATCATAGCAGAACAGAGGGAAGCCTGACAAATCATGGTAAAACCAGAAGAAGAGCGAGAGTCGTCCGATCTACAAATCCAATAGATCTAATGGTCATCGTGTGCCAATCAACTCGTGCAATAATCAAGGAAGGAAGACAGTTTATTCAACGAAGATGGTTATCGAGTGAGTGAAAAGTGGTAAGTGGTAATTCAGGGTGGTCACCCGATTCCATTTATCAACTGACACGTAGCACTCGGGTGGAGAGAGAAAATCGCTTTATCGGGCAGGTAATCCTCATGCAAGTGGCTCACCCGATATCACTGTTAACCGTTGCATTGAGTGCACTATGATCAACGTTGGAGGGTCACCGATTAGATTTGTTGTTCGGGTGAATCATCAACCATCGGATTGAAGGGTAAGATCAACGACAAAGAATTAACGCGAAATATTTGTGGAAAGGCGGATGCGATAAGGAATTAACCAAAAGTTTGAAATCCTTTTGATTCTGTGGCAATTGGAAGGTTTTCAGGTTGTGGCTAAAATTAAGCAGTTCTGTTAATTTAGCAGAATAGCCAATTTTGGAGGTAGATGACTGATACTCCAAAGGAAATCCAAGAAGAAATTCCACCTGAACTTGCAGAAATCATTTCTGGATTTGAACAATTGTCCATTACACTTGCACCCAGGCCACCAGAAAGACTGAAAGAGTAAATTGGGTTATAGAATATATGCCTATAATGTATGCCATGGATAATTAGACTTAGTGGGAAAGGTACTTATCATTGGTAGAGTTTCCTATAACAACAATTACCACAATTAAATTAGTATGCCTCCTTATCAAGCTCTATATGGGAGGCCATGTAGAACACCATTGAGTTGATGAAAGGATGGAAGACACAATAATAGTCATGATAGGATTGTTTCAAATGGAGGAATATGTAAGATAGATTTAACGAAGTTTACAAGAAGCACAAGATAGGAAAAAGAGTTATGTTGATGCACATAGTATCGATCGAAGTTTTAAAGTGGGGGACCAAATTTTATTTTTATTCCTAACACTATTCAGTTTGGGAAAGGTATGAAGTTACCACCTCGATTTATAAGAACTTTTAGAATCAAAGAGAAAATTTGACTAGTGTCCTATTGTCTTGTACTACCACCCCGCTTGCATAAAACTCATGATGTTTTTAGGTATCTGTCCTATAACATTATGTTTTGATGAATCCCACAAACTCGAATGGAGGGAATTATAGGTCTTAGTCTGATCAAGCTTATATGCATATTATACCACATGGTTTGATAGCTCAAGCATCACTTGGTGGACCAAGTTAAGATACAATGGGACAAGTCTAACCCAAGATCTGCTACCTGAGAGGATGCAAGGACTATATGTTGCAATTAAACCTCACTTTTGACCATTTATGATGTCCATCTTGACTTAGATAGCTACCTATGCTAAGGCTCTATTTGCAGTTCCATGTTATTTATTTATGAACGCTATGTGATATTGATGCATTTAGTTGGATAATTGAAACTGCTTACATAAATCATTAGATGGATTAGGTATTGATGATTGAAATGTTCAATGTATGACCTAATGTATGACTTACTTGGTTATGATTTATCTAGTGCATGACTTATCAGAGTTATTGTTGTTTCATGTATGGCTTAAGTGGATATGATTTATCTAATGAATGACTTAGTGAAATTATGATTTATCTAATGTAATATTTATTTCCAGTATGCACTACAAAATTGATACATGGATACTAGACTTAATAATATGATGCTTAAGATCATGTATCTATATCTATTTTGTTGTTATATATATGCATTGATGAGAACTAACCCGCATATTGGAAAGAACTGTATGATAACCAAGATCTACTCTTCCATTGGGGAAGGTTGAGACATCCAATAAGGAAAGGTGGAAGGATTTCTTGACTGGATTATTTGATGACAAGTCCAACTAGCACTGTAGTGTGGTCCATATTAGGTTGTTGACCCTAGTTGTAAGGAGGGGTGGAGGTATTTACCAACACGTCCAAACCTGGAATCGTGGGAGGGTAGTGATTGACACTCTCCCCTAGATGTGCGATGACAATTGCCAATTGGTGTTGACCCTAGTTGTAAGGAGGGGTGGAAGTATTTCCCACCGTATAACCTCCAAACCTGGAATCGTGGGAGGGCAGTGATGGATACGCTCCCCTAGACGTGTGATGATGATTGCCAGTCACCTGCTGGGGAAGTTAGGTCGATATAGTCGACGCTTCTGCCATATTGGTTTTATTAGTGGTTAGATTGGTATAGCCGATGCCATAGTATATAATTGCAGAGGATGGATAGGGTGGGAATGGAAGTAGGTTAGGAAGGATATGAGGATATAAATTAGTTGGAGACTCTTGATGGGATGCGATGTCATTGTCTGACTTATCAAATTTAACTACTACAACTCTCTCTCTATTGTGTTATGCCTTATTATCAAACTGCTTCGAACTCCCTATATCTTTTTCACTCTAACTTTGGGACGAAGTTTTCTGAAGGAGGCGTGTATGTAATGCCCTACTTAATCTTATCATGCAAATTTTACTAGTGTTTAAATTACCTTAAAATATTGACTTATAATTATCAAGAAATATTGGTACAAACCTACATTGGTGAATTCATAAATTTATTACTGATATAAATTTTGTTATTATTCAATTCCCAACTTAACCCCTCAAATTTAAATTTTGATAGGATATGGTCTCCTTCCATTTATTCCAATTTAAATATCCATATCCCCAAAATGTCCTCTCAAATTTACTTGGGAGAAGACATGTTCCTCTCCAATTAATTACAAAATTATATATTCACATCTCATCCCCAAAATGTCCTCTCAAATTTACTTAGGAGAAGACACGGTCCTCTCGAATTAATTACAAAATTATATATTCATATCTCATCCCAAAATGTCCTCTCAAATTTACTTGGGACAAGATAATTCAAATGTAAGGATGAGGGGGTAGTTATGACATTAATGATAGGTGGTTGAGGTGGAGAAGAGAAGGGGGCATAAAAGGGAAAGGATGATGGGAGGAGAGGGGGATCTTTGGTCTTGGTTTTGGTTTTGGTTTTGGTTGTGGTTTTGGAGGATTTTGTTTTGAGAGGAAGGTGGAGAAAAGAGAAGGGAGAAAATGAGAGTATTTGTTTAACTTGGACACACTACATCTGGTTCTACTTGGGCTCAGAGGGCTAGGGAACCTACGGAGGTTTCCTGGGCTAGGAAATACTTCCTAGTTGGCTGGGAGGTAAATCTAGTTGGTAGTCAAGAGGAGAATCCCAATAGGATCAAGAGCTCACGGGCATCTCAAGTAGGCTATTGGAACATGTATTCCTCTATTTATAAATTAACTCATGTAAGTGATTGAAATGAAATGGTTGCTTATTTAATTGTAGGAAATATATTTTCATGGTAAATTATCATCGATTAAATGTTTAGTTAGAAAGAAGTTATTTCCCATTTTATTGTATTTAAATTAGAGAAATTTAGTTTTGTTAGAGGACCCTAGGATGGAGCCTTACATTAGCTTCTCTATGGATCTTCTTCCTCTTTGCAAATGAACTCACTGGATCTGGAATACCTCCTCCAACCTCACTATCTCTGCCCCTCACACACTACTTCAATCCCTAGCTCTCTCTGACAACTAACTACTGCTACTCTGGAAATCGATCTACCAAGAAATCGAACTATAGAAGTGTTTTCTCCATTACCACATCGAACTCCTCTTATAATCCTTTGTTGAATCACCAACGACCAAGATTAAAGCATAATCGATGGCTAGGATCATCTTTGGATCGATCTATGTGAGTTTCTAAATGATTCTCCCCTTGACTTAATTAATACTGATTAATTAACCATATTCCCTAAGTTTAGACTTGGAAAATATTTAAAAACAGGTTAATAATCTAATTAAGTCATTTCTAGGCGAAATTTCCAGAAGAAAGTTTTCGGTTTTGGGGATCTCATGTATTCTATCCTCTCCACCAAATTTAGTGGCTAGAACACATCCGATGCTACAAAAACTAACACTCCCTTTTAGCGAGGAATGTTTTTTAGTGCTGCACACCCTGCCACAACGCCCTGTCTCTGCATCATCTCCAGTCACACTATTGATGTCTGGCCATACTTCCCACCAACCATTGTGAAACTTTGATATACAATGTACTTTTTTTTTGTTTTTGACACGGCCATATTGCTGCCAACACTACATTTTCACTACAACTCTTTCTCATCTATTTTTGTTACAACTGAAACATTTGCAACTAAAAAGCATCTAAAATTGAATCAATTGTGTTCAGTATGATGCATCTGTCTCTCGAGTCTCTGAATGCTACTAGCATCTGCACTGTCACTGAAGGGTCTGTGTTTCTATTGACTCTACATTGTGCCAACTGCACTGCTGGCAACTCTGAACTATGCTCCTCATTATCTGACTGCTACTAGTCTGCAATTGTCACTCTGGTACTAACTGCATCAACTGCCACTAATCTATCTTGCTACTGAATACTATGGACCCCCATAGCCAAGTAATGATCCATGAGGTGGACTCTTCAAGGACCCCACCCACCTATAGCACTCTGGGGCTACAACACCAATTCACCCCACCTCACTCCTGGAGGTATATTGGTAAATGTAGCGAAGTCTCCTCCAACCTGGAGGAAAGCCTATTGATCTCTATTGAATTTTCCTGCCGGTCCTACTTCTCCTCCTTGTCCTTCTTCTAGACATGACACTATGTACTATAGTTATCGAGCTCACAACACCTGAAGCACTTGACCTTTGGTAGGTCCATCTTCTTCTTCCTCTACTCCCCCCATCCCTGCTTGGGACCCTTTGATGTGAGGGCCACATTCTCCTCCTCGTTCACCGCCTTCGATCCATTATTACTGCCACTAATGGAGCTATTTAATAGAGCTCATCTAAACTCCTCCTGCTGCAAATTGGCCCACATTCTATCCCATTCTGGTAGCCTATATCTACCCAATATGCTTTGGACCAAGACCCGCCACTCCTCTGAGACACTTTTGAGTGCCAATCGCACTAGCTCCGTGGGTTGAGGTGCTTCCCCAATAGATGACAACTGGTCTCAGACCTCCTGAATCCTTGTAAAGAAGGGGTCTATGCCTTTCCCTTTCTGCATCTAGATGAGTCTTAGCTTCTCCTCTAGGTACATCTTCCACTGCTTGGAAGTACCCTTGTACAATGTGGAGAGTGCATCCTACATCTTCTTGGCATTATCTTTTCTAGGTATACTTGAAACAACATGATCTCATACTCCATCTAGGATCAAAAATTTCACCCATGCCATCTCCTTCTTGTACTCTTTCTGTTGAAATTCATCTTGAGGAACTGCCACCACTTCATCAATGTAGGCTTTTAGGCCATATTAATCTAGAAAGAAGGACATCCTTTCCTTCCAAATGATGTAGTTGAAAGCCCCATCCAACCTATCCTAATCATGAATCCCAACAATGGTCATCTCAATGAACTGTGGGAAAATTCCTCTTTCCTTTTTCTCGATTGCTTTTATGTTACTCGCACTCCCTTCTAAAGTGAGAAGATCTACTCACAACTACTACCAATCTGCAAGGAAAATCAAACTTCTTGAGGTTAGAAGTTCCCTGAGGAAAATTTTCCCTCTGTGTGTGCTCTTCTCTCTTCCACCCTGATGCTGGTTCTACTTCAGTGTACTGCTGCAAAACCTTCTACGTCCAGCTAGAGGTTTGCCACATTAAATGAATAAGTTGCTCCCTCTACCTCTAGAATCACTTGATCTTCCCCTCTCTCAGAAAAATCGAACTTCCTCATGCAATTTTGCCTCCTCGAAGAAAGACTACGTTGCTCCTAGGAATTTCAGCCTGCTACTCTTACTGAACAGTGGAATTCCTTTTTCACTTCTGAGCTCTCCGGTTGATCAACTACGCTCTGATACCATGTGAAAATTCCAAATTGGAACCCTATTGTAGCAAATGATATTATTTCTCCTAATTGTTAATTAATTAAAAAATTATCTACTACCACAAATATCGAAATAAATACACTGCAACCTTTACAAAAGTTCTGCAAAAAACTAAATGTTGGAAGCTGAGAAATGCTAGCACACACACATAAAATTAACACAATTATTTTTGGACAAAAGTTCCTGAAAAAACCTAATGCAGAAAAATTGGTGCAACAACTGAGGGTTTTATTATTATGCAACAATGAGAAATTATGAGTACAAATAGATACCGAAATTTGGTAATCCTATAGAGAAAAATACTGGAAAAAATCTAGTGAGGAATTTTCCTCACCTCACAGGCAAACTCTCGGCATGACTTTCCTTCAAAAACTCGGCCTTATGACCCTCTGCATCAGCCTCTATGCAACCTGCTAGATGTCAAGCCTCTGATTAGTCTCTGATGAAGTCGTTCTGCCTTCTACTGGTTGGAATGATGCTTCTCCGACACTCTGGGAATCCTTCCCGGCCTCTAGAACTGAATACGTCTCTCCCTCTTAGCAAATCGAACTTTCCTCCAAAAGTTGTTGCACTGCCCCTACATCAACTTCTCTATGGCTCTTCTACCTCTCTGCAAATGCACTCACTGGATTTGGAATACTTCCTCTAGCCTCACTATCTTTCCCCTCACACACTGCTTCAATATATAGCTCTCTCCGACAACTGACTGTTGCTACTCTGGAAATCGATTTGCCAAGAAATTGAACTATAAAAGTGTTTTCTCCATCACCACATTGACCTTCTATTATAGTCCTCTGTTGGAGCATTAATGGCCAAGATTAAAACATAATCGATGGTTACGATCATCTTTGGATCAATCCATATGAGTTTCTAGATGATTCTCGCCTTGACTTAATTAATACTGATTAATTAACCATATTCCCTAAGTTTAGACTTATGAAATATTTACAAATTGGTTAATAATCTAATTAATTCATTTCTAGGTGGAATTTCTAGAAACAATTTTTGGGTTTTGGAGATCTCAGGTATTGTAGCCTCTCCACCAAATTTCATGGCTAGAACACAACCTATGCTACAAAAACTAACAATTATGTCATGAAGAAAGACACTGGATTGGGTCACTCACAAGGATTTACTAGGGGTTGCACATTAAGGAGGATTCCTTGTTCCCTAGCACCATTTGTCTCACCATAGAAGATGCCATGGAGATGACAATAGTCTCCATATTTGCACCGAGTTTTTTCCCTCGTAGTCACAGGATGTCTAAATGGCATGTGATGTGGCACCCTTAGAATTCGAAGGAAAGTTCTTGAAGAGCACGATCGACTTGGCACCCTTGGCATCAGGAATAAAAAACTAAAAGATAATTAAAGACTGATGATATGCAATAGTGAGAACTAATTCATATAATGTAGTAAGTGGGTTTTTATAATCAAATTAATTAAATAAGAAATAAACCTTGGGAAAATGGAGGATAGGAAGAATTATAAAAAGTAAACCAAATGAGTAAATTTTCCCTCCTCACATTTCTTTAACCTTAAGTACATAACGTGTATTTAAAATACCTCCAAAATATATAAGTTGTTCTTATAACAAAAGAGAAGGGGGACATAGAGTTAAATTAGAAATGTTAATACAAGGAAGTTTACCCTCATTAAGAAAATATTAATCCAAAAATAGTTTACTCTAGTTAAAAAAGAGGGTTCTATATGAAATTAAAGAATAATAATTTAAGATTAGAGTAATTTAGTTTCATGAGAGAAACTACATGTAGCAAGAGCACAACACAAAAATCGCCATCTAAGATTTCAACTTGAGAAAGACTAGAGAGTAGTTGGGGAACTCTGAAACCTACCAGTTCAATTTAGTAATGAACACAAAATAGGAGTATAAAAGAAGATGAAGGGACAACTAGGAGAATAAATAGGGAATCATGTGTGGGTGAGAGAAAATAATCATTTTAAAGAATAAATTGAGTAAATAATTTTATGAGAGCTTGGTGAGATACCAACACATGGATAAGTGAATAATCAAATTATTGGATTAATACAAATAATTATTTTTGCATGAAGTGGCAAGCGTCATCTATGAAGCCTCGTATAAAACAAGGAGAAAGTTATGAAAGATAAAACTCTTTTTTTTTCCCTATTATTGGATGATTATCCTAATACTACTATGTATTTAGAGTGATTATTGAGGTCTATAGTGAGTTTGGTTAAGTGGAGGCTCTTAGAGTGAGAAATTGTTGATATGGATTACTCTCTTCCACTTTCTAATGTTCTTCATCTACCATATAGCCCCATCGCAGATTAGGGGTCCATGGGGAAGAAGAGTACCCAAGGAGTAGACGGGGAGGTCAATGGTGAGTCGATAATGTTCAATTGAGACATAAAATTTCCATGTGTACAAGGACAATATCAAAGGAGTGCAAGGAATCAACAAATTTGAGTTCGAGTTCCACTCCCTTGGTGCACGACACAAATGGTTTCAGAAAAATTCTGCTATATGATTATTTTGTTGTAATAAGCTACTAGGTTATAGAAGTTAGGGAAATAATGTATAGTTGTAAATTTCCTAACTGTCAATACATGTGCCTTGAATTATTTGTATAATTCCTTATGTTGGTTGTCATTATTCAATAGATGATTAATTTAAAAAGAAAATATCCCATTGCTTATTACTTTTATAAGTTAGTAATTTGGAAGGCATAACTTGTTTTGCTAATAAAAAAGTGTGATGGCATCATATTTATGATTAATTTGTGTGTTATTATCCTATGCTTTAAATTAAAAAATAAAAAAGTGTAAATTGCATACTTAGGAATGGATTCTACACTTGGTATTAGAGCATGGTTCACATAGTGAACCTAGGCATGCCACTTGACTATGTCCATAAATTGAAGTGAATCTTTAAATTCCATTAAAATTTTGTGTGACTCAATTTAATTCGATGAATGCTACAAATAGGCACATGGGAATAGGTTTCTTCTTGTGTTGTACATGTAATATCTATTTCTTTCCGTGCTACATGTTGTCTCGAATAAAGTAAATCTCCTTATGCTAAGCATTGAATCTCTCTCTTTCATATGCATTTCATTTTGTGCTTATTTACTTGATGTTTTCTAATGAATTGGTTGGAAAGATAATAATAAATTTTAAATTAAAGATGGTTATAAATAAATTGCATCCATGGCTAGTGCTTGGAATGCTAAAATTGCTTGAACGAGAAACATTGACATAGAAGGAGTTTTCACACCAAGAAAAACCTATCTATCTCTTTGGTTTGTGAAAGAGGAACACACTACCCCCCAATTAATAGGAGGACAAAGACAAATTAAATTATAGAGAAATACTCCTCATGGTAATCACACTCAATCGACTAGAATGGGCTACACCTACCGGAATCTAGTAGTGCGATCACTTGTACAATGAGTGAAATTGGCCCATTGAGTCGGGGAATGGAACTAGTTCCTTTAATTAGAGCTTGACCTAATGAGCTTTTGTTTGCTATTTAACTCCACCACAAATAAAATTGAAGGTTCATTGTTCTTAAGACCTAAGAGGCTCACTGACATATGGCTACCCGACCAACAAACCCGCTAATGCTACCTAAGAGGCACTCACATAGGTTCAAAAGGAGAAATATTAGAATTGAGAAGGAATTCACTCAACACTTTCACTTGTATTTTGATATGGATAGAGTCGAGATAACACTAGAGTTCAATCTGATTTCAGTTAGAGGCTTGGTTCTACCATTACTCTTCATTCTTATAGCAATTATATTTTTCCCTCTCTGAGGGAAGGGATAATTAAATTGTTTAGGGGCTAGGGGTGTGGTCTAGTGCATGCACTTGGTCTTGATTTATTCATTACCCCTCACAAGTTAACCTACATATGCATATTTCCAAAAAATTTCTTAGTACTTTGATGGGACATGCACAAGTATATATATAGAATTGTGGTTGGAATTTTATGAATGCTTGCAAATGCCTATTGTTGTTGGAGTCTCCGCATTGACGTGACATCATTGAAATCAAACTTGTGACCACTCGCTACTAAGAAATTTCGATTAATTTCAGATGATATAAACATGGGATTAGTCACTATGACATTGATTTGCAAAACCCAAGATTCCAAGATCATAATTTTAATATTTTTGTGGTTGGTATTATTGAATGAATGAAGAACCATAGATTTATGGATTCCAATCAACATTTTAGAACCACCAGTTGAGTCCATCTTCAAGACATGAGGATCTTCATGACACGAGGAAAGGTGAAGAGCATATATGAAAATAAATAACAGTAGCATAGACCGAGAGGCATTAATCAAAAACCCTAAATGACCGAACTAAAATTAAAATGAATAATTAATCTAAAATGATACAAAAGTATTAAACGAATATTCCAATATCGATATTTGTGTAATTAGGGGACTTGGAAGTTGTTGTTGAAGGCAAAGCTCAAAGAGTAGAACTAAAATTAAAATGAATAATTAATTTAAAATGATACAAAAGTATTAAAACACATATTCCAAGATCGTTATATGTGTAATTATGGGACTTGGAAGTTTTTGTTGAAGTCAAGGCTCAAAGAATAGTAGGTGGTTTTTTTTTTTCTTCTTTCTCTATTAATCTCAATGGGTGTAGAAGGAAAAATTTTAAAATCTAGACTTAGTATAACGATTTGGATCACCCACACGCACAATATCAATATTATTTGTGTAATAAGATTACTAGTACTACAAGTGTTAGGGTTGAAAAGGATTCTAGGTCTGCAACTCACTACTTTTCTTTTCTTGCTTCAAATTTGATGCTTCCTCTTGTTAAATGATATATGATGTATTGAGTTTGATGAAGAATGAAAACAATGTTCTTCCTTTTATAATGAAGACAAATGCCAATTCTGATTTTAACTTTCTTTGGGAAGCCAAGAGTGAGTGACCCGATAATGAATTTGATGCAACCACCTGTATTGAGACTAAAATTGGTAGCACTTATGTGAAACGGAAAAACTCTTATCATTCCCCACCAGTGCCCCTTTGCCACATATGACTGTGTCAAAATTCTTGTTATTTTTATTCTAGCAGAATATTGTGGATTTTAATTTTGGTCTTTCCTTTTGATGTTCACATATTCAATTTCTCTATATTGACTGTAATAGAAAGAAAATATATAGTTTGGTCTTCTGGGGCATGATCTAGTTAATGTTACATTTAGTTGGAAATAATTAATGGGTTTTACTAGATCACATTTTTTTTTTTAATTTATTCGTGAAATTCTGACCTATGATCTGTTATCAAATCTTCCTTGATTCAGTAAAAGTACCAATTGTATGTAGTTGATTTTCCTGATTCAGTAAAAGTACCAATTGTATGTAGTTGATTTCCCTGATTCAGTAAAAATACTAGTTGTTAGTAGTATACTTATCTTTAGCATTCATAAATCTAGGACCTCAAATGTAATTCCATGATTATTAGGCACTGAAATTCTCACCATGATTTGGGAGGTTGTATTGTAGCTTGTTAGTTTTCTTTCTCCATTTTCTTATAATCTAGACATTGGAGGTATCTATATTTATTGTCTTCATCCTTTTTTTTATTTACTAACTTGAATAAAGTAGTTTTGTCTAGGAAACTGATATGGGAAAATGATTATAGTATTTAGAATAATGTTTTTTCCCTCTAGAAAAACTTTCGGTTCTAGACTCATAGGGCTTGAGAATGTTTGCGAGGTTGAATTTGATCCTTATTCTATATTCAATGCACTTACATTTTTTTCATTCCCTGTTGTCATGGAATAATTTAGAAAAGGGTCATTGTTGTTGACTTTAAAGTGTCTGTGTGCATTGGTTTTTGTGGGATATTGCTCGCATTTTTTTTTTTTTGTTGATAAGTGGGTGAATCCTGAAAATCACTCTTACCCTGTGGCTGAGAGGCCACGACTCAGGGGCATCTAAGCCATCAAAGTCACCCGGGGATCGCACCCGGCCTGAACCGCACCAGCGGAAACCATGTTGGATTTTTTGGCATCGGCGAGACTAGAACCAGTGACCTTTGCATATGAAGCGCCTTAACAGCGCGCTCCTTCACCAACTGTTCTATATCTCTTTGATAGGGATATTGCTCACAATGATAATATAAGGTTTCATGATTTATCACCAACTACTTCATCCAATTCCTCCCAACATTCAAGTGCATCCAAAAGTTCTTTTTAACAATTACAACTCTATGAATCTCATGAACACTCATTGATTCTAGTTGTTACAACCAAACAATTTTTTAGAAACCTACTATAAAGAAGTGTGGATGTAGCCTCCTTAGGACCACCAACTAAAAATGTGTTATACTTTTCATTAGATATGACCAATTGTTTATACAATGTAGTTCCTTGAAAGGAATATTTCAATTATAGGAATTCTTAAATAATGTTGATGGGATTGGTATTATCTTCTATTGTTGTTTTTATTAAGTTGTACTTGTTTCAAGTGAATCTAATTTGAGTATCACCGACTATTAGATGACTTGCTACATTCTTCAAATATTTCCTTTTTATCAAGTTTTTAGGTTGCATATCCTAACCCTTTTCACCTTAAGGAGTTAAAATAAACCACTAGTAACTTCTATAATTCTATTTTCCCTTATCCATTATTAACTGAAACTAGTACAAATGGGCCCAAAATCTTATGTACATTCGTCGGATATGTGACCTATTGGCATCGACTATCCCAAAAATTGGAGCTGAGCAACTCATCATTAGCATTGTGTCAAATAGTCGACACTTTAGTAAACATCGTATATTCGACGATACATATGTTGATTATCCGACACAAAAAATGGTCAAAATTGTATTTCAAAATTCGACGCTTTAAAGTCGGTTTTATGACATTGACATGCATCAGATATCCGATGCAAGCAATGTCGATAGAGAGGCACAAATGCGTCAAATATTCAACAACACTTGCATTTCATCTCATCACCCAAATGCAAAACATTTCAACAATTTTTCTGTCAAATATTTGACAATTGTTAGTTTAGCCTGATAAGGAGGACTGACATTGTGGTGTTGTATAAACAATGGTAGACCTATACTGTACGATGGGAGTGTTATCTCTTTGATGCTTCCGTCTGTTGATATGGAGCAGCCCATTCGACATTTTAGTGTCGGATAATTGACGTTACACTAAATTAGTTTGACATAAGTTTTATATCAGATGCATCGTTTCTTTGGTATGGAGTGCCATATGTCCAATGGTGAAGTGTCAGATATTCAACGGGAAACATTTCTTTTCGACAGGAGTGTCATGTGTATGACGCCTCATTTCGTCGGTCTTGTGTCGAAGATCCAAAAAATTTATTTATGTCAGACAAGAGTTTCATATGTCCGACATTTCATTTCATTAGTTGTGCATCAAATATCCAATGTATGTTTCGATCGATAAGAGTTGAATATGTGACGACTTGCATGTTTTGTCGAATATCCGACAGTTGTCTGCAAATATATCTATATATATCTATATATATATATAATTTGATGGATTTACATGAGCATAGTCATCAAACTCAAAGTTTCAAGTGATTAAGCAATGCTCTAGATAAAAAAAATTAGAAACTTTTTGTTAGATTTCTAAGTGGCTTAAAAACCAAGAGTTGAAATGGTCTCTATAACACAAATTGTGAATGTTGGGTGCAGGAATTTCCCTTAAGAAAACTCCTCAACACTTAATTGTCAACCCAGGGGTTTCGTAAACTTAGAGACGAAGCATGGGCAATGCCAAAAGTGGCATGAACATTTCCTATTCCTAATCCTAATTCTTAAATGAAATGTTGTAGAATTAGATAGAAAACAATCTTAAAGACAGTCGACACCAAAGCAATTCTAGTGCTAGAATGTAAAAGAATAATTTGCGAGGAAATCAAGTAAAGGAACTTTAACACAACTAGAAGAAATCTTAAATGCTAAAATGAAATACTATGTTTATCTTCATATAGATGGATAACACTTTAACAAGTAGGCCCTTGCAAAGATCTGTTTCCCAATTGATCTTCTTTCTACACCAAGCAACATGTTCTTGTACTATTGCAATCTGCTTGCACTAGTGCAGGTACAGTACTTATGTGAAAAAGTATATTTTACCTTCTTTACTAAAGACTTATGTCTTTATGGAGGTGCTCTAAGCCTCAAGGCTTAGATCACTCTATTCCTTTGACAAGAGACCAGATCTTGTACTGAGACAGAGCTTCCTTCACCAAAGTTTCCAATTTACTTTCAAAATAATTAAAAGATGTGTTGAAAAAATTGCAATTGCAAGCTAGATTCTAAGATAAATTACATGGAAAAAAGAATTCTTTAATTAATTGAACTTTGCAATGAATGTAAATGTCATAAAGCAAAAAAAATCGAAATAATCAAGCAATAGTCAAAGTAATTTGCATGCATCAAATAACTTTCGACAATTCACTTATAATGTTTTTGTTCATTTTTCTTAAGTCATAAAATGAAAGTGTAAAGTATGGTGTTTGTAATAACATCCTTCCTTAATTCATGTAAATATTCTTAGATCCTTCAGAAGTATAACTCTTAACATTGAGAATGATTAATTGAATTAACAATACATTTTCATGCAAGAATAAATGAAATTATTATCAGGAAAAGGAATGTAACACTTGGTGTAAAGTAAATGAATAAACCGGAGTGTAGGAAACTACATGCACTGGTATAGGAAGAATGTTCCTGCACAACCCGAGTGGAAGCAAACTAAGACAAAAATTGTAGGAAAAGAATTACAGGAAGGAAATTGCAAGAAAGTAATTGCTGGAAAGAAATTGCAAGAAAGTAATTGTTGGAAAGAAATTGCAAGAAAGAAATAAAATTAATTAAACTTCCAAACTATGGATCCGTTCACGCTTGACTATGAAATGATTTTAACTCAGAACTTCTGAAATAAACATAAGAGTAATCCAAGCCACGCAACTGAAAATGAATAAATGTTCACACAAGCTTTTTAAATGGCGAAATAACAAGGGTAAACGAGTTGGGTTGGTTGGGCCCTAGCCAACCAACTTGTTTCCCGTTTAGGAAATGAAACGGTTTAGCACTTAATCAAGAATGAAATAAAAATTAAACACAGCGTGAAGAAAGCATGGCGTGTTCCTTGTATTAACTTGATCAACAAATATACATGATAATGCGAGTCTAGCCCAGAACCGAGGGTGATACAAAATTACAAAGTAAATGAAATTACAACTCAGATATCACGAGGTTGGCTCTACCTATGGTCTACATTATATACAGTCTCTCGGCCTTTGGAATATTTCACTAATTACAATCATTTCCTATTCAATCCTTTCGGTCGAACGGATTAACAAACAACATTGCAAAACTGGCTGATGGTTATAATAAATCACGAACTTTGCTGGCCGTAGACCATATTCTTGGAAAGTATCCCTGACTATATGCCACCAATGTCCATCCTCAGATAGTCCGCAACCGAACTAGGAGTCATGGATAAAAAAAACCTGCGTGGAATATTACGGAGATCATGGAGAAACATCATTGGCGGTGCAAGAATCTGCGTGCACTAATCACGCTAAATAATGATTAACACTTAGTTATTCAATTACTTTTAGGAAAGTTAAACATAAGTTACAAGAGATACTAAAAGGTATGAAATCTTTGTAAATTAATTAATAAAGCACTTAATAAATCTTAATTATGAAATACAAAGTATGTGTAGGAATAGATGATTGTCTTGGATTGGTGTAGGAATGAGAGGGTTAAATAGAGATAAAGCATAGGTTAAGGCTTATGGGAATAGGGTAAAAATAATGAAATTTGGGACACCAACATCCTCCCATCCCTAAGCTGTTGTGTGTCCTCACACAACAATTTACCTTCTGCAAAAAAATCTTCAAAAATGGGTGGCAAGCTCTAAATCCTGTACTTCAATACTTATCCTTGGTTTCACTACCTTTGGCTTTTTACCTCGGGCTCCTTTCAGCTTATTAGTCACCTTCTTGATGTGTTTGTAGCACTTGGAATCCTGATACTTCCATACTTTCACTTATTATTTCTGATTCTTGACTTTTGCGAGCAGCGCTACCTTGCCTTGCTTTTGTCAATTTTTCTCCTTCATGACCTGGTTCAATGCCTCCAAGTCATGAAATTATTGCTCTAATTCCACCATTTGACTGTTGAGGTAGAGGGTAGATGGCTCCGTGTTCAGATCCTCTAGTGTAAATACCTTCTCTGCAACGGACTCAAGGCAAGTCCATCATTGTCAATATTAATGTCTTCTAGTGTTTGCATTATGACATCACCAAAAGTTTATGCACCCAGGGTTTCCTTATCACCGATGGTTTTGATGCCCTCCACTACCTTCGTGCCAAGGGTTTCAGTACCTTGCGCACTTAACTCTACAATGTTTTTGATGCCATGTTCTTCCAATTCTTTAGGGAATTCAGTAACCTATTCATTTAAATCAACAGGGGCTTCAGTACCCTGTTCATCAAAAACATTGAGGGTTTCGATGTATTGCTCATCAAAACTGAAGAGGGTCTCCATGTGTTGTGCCTCATCATCCTCATGACCATATTCCTGAACTTATCTTGCACTCGGTGTCATCTTCTTCTTTCTTAATCTGTGAACAAGGGTAGACAAAAATATGTCATCTTCCTTTTCAACATTTTCTTCGTTTACCACGGTGCGGGCTGCTGCATCTACAAGAAATGAAAGGTTATGGTATTTAGGTGAAACCTGAGGTGATTCATCAATCACAGTCATAGAGCTTGACCGATATTGATTCGTCCTGGGAGAGACAGTCTTCTTCCTTGTCAAGGTTTTGATTTTTCTTTTCTTTGCTAAGGGCAGAGTGTCTTTGACAAACTTATTTTCCATTTGCATTGGTGTGCTTTTACCCTTTTGCTTGGTAGGGGATGATGTCTCTCCCTTCCTTTTCTTTCTTGCGCTCGTGCCAGTAGACTTCCCTGCACTGCTTGCCCGAAACTCCTTCAGGAATACCTTCCATGTCACTCCCTTCTCTTCCATCACTTTCTTGACAAGGATTGTGATAAGCCCATGATGATATAGCTTATATGCAACTTGGCTTGCATTCCCACTTTGCACACCTTTCGTCATTTTCTCGAGACTTCGGAGCAGGTAGTAAGGAAAATTAATAATTTTCCTCGACTCAAAGTGCAACAACAACCTAATATGGTACATGAACGCTAATGTGTAATGTCCCTCGTAGGTAAAATTTTTTTGTAGTATGTATAGGAGGTCTCGCCATTTTCTAAGCATGGTGCTCTGCGGAAGCCCTTTCTTCTAGTTAACTTTGAGCTCTCTGTCACTCACAAACTGACACCATAATTTCTTCTCAAGTCACTCCTTTTTGAACCACTTCTCCCCTATAGTTGGCAAGCCTGTAGCTCACGCAATGGACTCCTCCGTGACTTCGAATTCTAATGAGTCAACCCTAGCTAGGCCTCCTTCAAACGTCTTCAAAAATTCCAACACCATGGCCATGTCGAAGCCATCAAACTTATGCAAAAATGGAAGGAATCCAGATTCTTGCAAAAGTGCAAGACTGTTTCGATATTCCGCAATCTGTTCTATCTCCTTCAAGGACAATGGCTCATTCCTTATGGGTTCCATGTTCGAATTTTCCACAATTCCCTATCACAACCTCAAAAGGATTTTAGTGAGTGATACCAGCGGTTGCTCAGAATCTTATGCTAGAGGTCCATCCATCCTTCGTATTTTTAGTCCCATCCAACTGATCATGTTTAATGATAAAAGAACGGCTCCTCAGATCAAATGCAGATACGTATCATCCTGCTATGAGTGAGCAATAATGATTGGATGTGGCAGAGGCTTATGTGGCGACAGTGTAACGGTCATAATTATCGCGTTAGGAGGTAAGACAATGATGAACAAATGATGGGAGATTGTTCCAAAGGGAGTTAGTTATGAGTTTTCGGACAACCTTACTATCCCACAGTCTACCTCATAATTCAATTAAGACATATTTTAGTACCCATTAAAACAAGTAGACTATAGAACCCAATATATCTTGTACTTAAAAATTTTTCCTAAGTCAGTAATTGATAAAACAAAGTATCAATTAAAATATATAATGCTATGATCTATCAGTGCAGGAATCACTCATGTGCAGAGTAATAAAATTCCATAAACATTTTTCATAAGACGCTCCTGTATTGTGTGAAATTTATTTTTCACTTGCTTCCACAGTCGTCCACGCTCATGCACTGATCTTGCTTGCATTGCATCGTGCTTGCATTGTGCATCTTGCACCAGGGATTTTACCAAAATAAAAATTCCGATAGAACACAATTATGTAGCTGGAAAAAAATTGCCTCAATATACAAGAGAAGTTTTATTCGCCATCCTTTGGTATTTCGTGAGCATACCTTTTGGATTGACTGCATCAAATTATGCAATCAATTTATGAGGGAATAAATAAGTGGTAAATGGGTGATTTTCAGAATGGGAAGGAACATTACTGTAGGGATTCCAAGGACAATATCACCAAGGGGGATAAACGAGAATGGGATGTGGAAAAAAATTCTAGGGAAACAGAGGGATTTTACGAGATCGGGTAAGGGTAGTTTTCTTTAGAAGAAAGAGGAGCATAATTCATTGGGGATTTAGAAAAAGGAAAATAGTGGGAACTATGAAAAGGGAAAATAGAAGAAAGAAAATTTTTTATCTTTAAGGTATGCCTACACTAGTGCTAGAAAAAGTAACTGTAGCAGAAATTAAGGGTTTACTTGGATAAAAATTTCCATGATAGTTACCCCAAACTTGGGTAAGGGTTGGGTTCCTTGAACTCGCTTCTTCTTGGTGACAGCCAGAATATCTAAAAATCAAGTAACATTCCCTTTTATTGAAATTTTGATCTTCCTACCAACATGCTGGTTTTTAGGTTGATCCTTCTGTAATCATGTTAGTCAACTGATTTTCATAATTACAAGATTTTTTTTGTCATTCTTTTATTTTTATCTTTTCTTTTATTATTATTTTTTTCTAATGGGAAAAGAAAGAATCAAATCTTCAGCAGGTTGGTGTTACCACCTACCAACTCCTTTTCAGATTGCTATTGGACTTGCTGCATCAAATCTCCTTTAGTAAGGGGCTGAAAATATACCTTCAATCTATGCCCATTTACCAGGAAAACAAAATTCCATCCATCAATAATTTTGATCTCTACCACTCCATTTTCAAACACTTTGACCACCTCATAGGGTCTCATCCAGCATGTATGGAATTTCCCTTTAAAATCTTTGAGTCTAGAATCGTAAAGGAGCACCCAATCACCTAGTTAGAATTGCTTCTTCTAGATGGACTTGTCATGCCACTTCTTGTGCTGTTGTTGAACCAAGATGTTCTATTGAACAACATCCCTTCGAAATTTATCTAACTCATTCAGCTATAGAAGACTCTATTGTTGTGTTTCAGAGAGATCTAGCCCCAACTGGACTGCAGTCCTAAAAGTCTTGATTTGGAATTCTATTGGCAAGAGGACTTGTTTCCCGTACACCAGCTCATATAGTGTGTGTCTTGTGTTGTTCCTCCAAGTGGTTCGTTATGCCCACAATGCTTCCAGTAATTTGTCTGCCCAATCCTTTCTGTGAATATTCACTGTCTTTGTGAGGATGGACTCAATCACCTTGTTTGTGGACTCCACCTGACCATTTGCTTACAGGTGATACGATGTAGATTTCCTGTGCCGTATTTTGTACTACTCCATCACACCATGTACTAGATTAGAAATAAACTACGGTCCATTGTCAGAAAAAATTTCTCTAGGCACACCAAATCTAGTAAAGATTTCAGTAAAAAGAAAATCAACAACAACTCTTTCAGTAGCAAAAGAAGCAGCTTTAGCTTACCCATTTTGTAATGAAATTTGTACAAACCAAAATATGCTTTTTATTTAATGATGTTGGATTTATTGGTCCTACAAAATCAAAGGCCCATTTTTCAAAAGGCTCAATCATAACCCGAGGACATAAAGGCATTTCATTGGTTTGATTAGGTTGACCAATTTGCTGACAGCTGTCACATTGCTTGACGTATTGTTTGGCATCCTTAAACAAGGAGGGAAAAAAATAGCTAGCTTGTAACACTTTGTATGTAGTCTGCTTATTGGTGAAGTGACCCCTGCAAGGTTCATCATGGGTAGATTTTAAAATATTAAACACTTCTTCCTCTCTTACACATCTATGGATAATGAGATCTGCTATGATGTAAAAGAGGTCTCCTTGAATCCAGGAATATGCAGCACTTTTATGTATGATATTCCACTTATTATGAGAGGATAAATGAGGTGGTAATTTTCCAGTGACTAAAGAGTTAGCTATGCCAGCAAACCATAGGGATTTTGTTGACACAACAAAAAGATGTTTGTAAGGAAAATCATTATCAACAGTGATTGCTTCATCGGGATTATTTAACCTTGAAATATAATATGCTATTACATTAGATTTTCCTGGTCTATCAATAATGGTAATATTAAATTCCTATAACAATAATAACCACCTAGTCATTCTACCGCTAGTAATGGTTTATTCATCAAATATATTATTGCGGAATGGTCAGTATGCACAAAGACTTCATATCCTATAATATAATGTCTGAATTCATTAATGGAAAAAATTACAGCCAAAAACTCTTTCTCAGTAACCGTATAATTTAGTTCAGCGGGTGACAAGTTTTTACTATTGAAATAAATAACATAAGATTGTTTGTCTTCTTATTTTCCTAAAGCTACGCTAATAGCAGTATCTGAGGCATCGGAGGAAACATGAAATGGTAGGGACTAGTTAGGTCCTCTAAAAATTGGTGTCTTGACTAGTTTTTCCTTTTATGTCTCAAAGGACTGTTGGCAAGTTGTGGACCAAGAAAACTCTCTATCTTTGGCCAAAAGCCGAAAAAGGGAGGTAGCTACCCTTGAGAAATTCTCAATGAATCTCCTATAGTAGCCTGCATGTCCTAGAAAACCTCTCACTTCCCTTTGAGTTTTGGGTATAGGAAGACTCAAAATAATTTCTATTTTTGCAGGGTCAATCTGAATACCTTTGTTAGAAATAAGATGGCCAAGAACCACCCCTTCCTTGCACATTAATCTGCATTTTTTATCATTCAAGGCGAGATGACCTTCTTGGAAGTGAAGAAGCACTTTTTCTAGATTCTCAAGGGCTTCCTTAAATGAATCACCAAACACATAAAAGTCATCCATATAGATTTCCACACGCTCAAGGTTAGCAAAAATGGCCAAGACTGCCCTTTGAAAGGTAGTCGGGGCATTACATATCCCAAAGGGAAGCACTTGGTAAGAAAATGTACCCCATGGACATGTAAAAGTGATTTTGTCTTGATCCTTGGGTGCAATCTGTATTTGGCTATACCCACTAAATCCATCTAGAAAAGAAAAGTACTTCTTACCAGTAAGGGTATCAAGTACCTAATTTATGAAAGGAAGGGGGAAGTAATCTTTAAGAGTGGATTTGTTCAATTCTCTATAGGCAATACAAATGCGCCATCTCCTATCTTTTTCTGGGACTAAGACCAATGGAGAGACCCACTGGTTGTCAAAAATAGGATAGATAAAATCAACATCTAAGAGTTTTTGCAATTCTTCCTTTACAACATCTCTTAGAGCTGGGTTCATTCTCCTTTGGGGTTGTCAGGCAAGCTGGGCTCCATCCTGAATATAGATATGGTGGTTTAACAAGCTGCTCTTGCTGGGAAGAATCAAAGTTTGAACTAATATGCAAGGATTTACCTAGAATAATCTCAACAAGAGTGGTATCAGGCTCAAGAGTACACAGAGGTGTTGCTAGAGATGGTGGTGAGGGAGGTAGAGAGTCATATCTTTCCTGAAAATCTAGACTAAAAATCTGACTCAATGACTCAAAATTGGGCATGGTGTCTATATTATTCAGGAAGCCTTGAATCTCACCCTCTTGCAAGCTCAACATTCTGTTGTATCAAGGAAACATGATGAGTCTCCTCATCACTACTATTGTCTAACCATAAAGTGTCTCAGAGCTCCTGAATGGATCTAGAAGGTGGATACAAGGTGACCTTCTTCCTGGAATCTCCATGGGAAATATACATGTCACCATAACACATCTGATATCAGCATCAGTCGTAGCAAGCCATGGTCATCCCAAGATCAAGGGATGTCCTCCCACAGGATTCTTTGGTTGAAGCACAATGAAGTCTATGGGATATTCCCAAGAGTCTAGAGAAATGACCACATCATCCAACAACCCCTCTGGCTTGATTTTAGAGTTGTCTGCTAATTCAAGCACAGTGGGAGTAGGACGAATATGGACCAATCCAATTTGATCCATGGTTTGCTTGGTCATAACATGAATGGATTCCCTAGGTCTATAAGTACATTGGAGACAAGGACATCACCTATTTGAACAGAGACAACAGGGTTTCCAGGGTCAGTATATTTCTCCATGTGCATACACCCCATCATTAACTTTGCTGCTCTACCAACAAATTGAATGGTTTGAGGTTCTAATCTTCTCCTTCTTGGCTTCTTGAGACAAAGTTCCCTAATGATTTTTGTGCAAATGGGGATCTCTTTAATAGCTTGGAGAAAAGGTACCTTTATGAAAAGGTTCCTAAGCTCACAATCTAGGCTAGACTTAGGAATGGGGTCTTTCGTCTCCACAACTAACCTCTCTAGATAGGGAGGTCGGTTGGAAGAAGATGGAAAAGGCTCATAAGGTATGAGGATAGGTTGGATGGTGTCATCTTTTTCAGAATGGTCAAGAGTTTCCTCCTCACATTTCTCATTGATAATCACCATAGGTTGTTTTTTATTTTTTGAGGTTACTATCTTCCTCGATCTCAATTGGAGGTCATTGAATCCAACTATCATGGAATAATATCTAGATGAGGAAATCGGGTTCGTAGAATGGATCATCTGTACCACTTTGTTATTGGGGTTGGGTAAAGGGGGTAGGAAAATGAGAAGGTCAAAACGGTGGAGGTAAAGGCAATGGTGGAATTGGCTAACTCAACTGAGGTAATGATTGTTGTGGCATTGGGTAAGGTGCATATGTAGGAGGATATGACTGCATAGGTGCAGGATAGGAATGGTGTGAATGATATGAATGGTTTGGCCCTCTCCATCCTTGTTTCCAAGATTGGGAGGGTTGTCCATAATGATTTTGGTTCCCATGCTGCCAATGTTGAGAGTGAATATTGTTAGGATAGGAATATGAATGTGCATTATAACAAAAAAAACGCGGTGGAGGTTCAGGAGCCATACCTGCACTTACCTGAGGCCATTTTCTTTGTGCTCCCATAGCATGCAATAATTCAGCTTCAAGTTGTCCTCCTTCAAGTACAACTTTTAGCCCAGATATGGAGGAACCTTTTTTCGTGGTATGGTTCTCTATACAAATTGCACATTTATTAGTTTCTTTAATATCGAGAGGACACTCTCTTAAAAGATGTTTTCTTCTACATTTTGGACAAAAAATGGACAATGACCCTTGTTCCTATACAATTTTTTGCTGAAACTTCAAAGAGTCTATTTTTTTACTAACAATATTCATTATGTCAATTTTCATATTGTTCATTTTGTTTTCTAACCCAATCATCATAGCATTAGTAGATTCGGTTTTCTTATTTCTATTCTGAATTCCTTTACTAGATATATATTGGTTCCTCGAGAATTTCTTGCACGAGTCACAGATTTGATAAAAATATTTTTGAGAAATATTCCCTTGTCTTAACAGATTTAGATTATTCCTAGCATCATCAGTAAGCCCCTCTAAGAACAAGGTTCTAATGGTACTTAGATCAAATTTGTGCTTTGACCTTTGGAGGATGTACAAGAATCTCTCCAAGTAGTCCTCTAGAGTCTCATCATCATTTTGCACAATAGTAAAGATTTCATCTTGAATATCTCTAGTATTACAATATTCCTAATATTTTGACAAGAACACTCTCTTCATTTGTTCCCAAGAAGATATATTGTTTCCTCCTAGTGCCATGAACCAATGGAGTGTTGCGTCATTGAGAGTTGTAGGAAACAATCTTAACTTCTAGGCATCAAATGCATAATCATAACTTCTACACAAAATATCAAACTCAAATGGGAAAGAGTTTGGATCTTCATGTACCTTACCATAAAAATGAAGAAGAGCTAATGGTGAAATATTTTTCATTTGTACTTGTGTATCTGGATCCACAATTGGGAATCCAAAAGTGGATTGTTCCTCATTTACCTGATTTTCACCAGTTCCTTCTGCATGGTCTTCCTGATCTTCCATTGTTGTTCTTCCATGAAAACCACTCTCAACAGACAGAGAAGGAAGACTATGGGTTCTAATAGTCCCCTTCTTCCCCTTTGTGGCTTATGTCACACCTGGACCACTACTGTCAGATCCCAAGTGGATTGTTCTTGTGTGACGAGTCTGGGTTTGTTTTGACTTTTTTCTTACAAAAGAAGGCCCAATATGAGATTTGGTTTCAAATTTATCAGTATTTCCTTGGCCCCTAGTGGGCTTCAGACCCCTACCTCTTTTAGGCATTCATTTCAAAAAAATGACAAAATAAAATTCCAATAAAAATGTTGCAACTTAAAAATAACTGGACACCTATAAATTCCTTCAAGCAAATACAAGCACACTGCAGAAAAAATAATAGCAGACTTACCCCTATTGCAAAAAACTGAAAATTATTACCAATTCAAATTGCCTCCCCGACAACGACGCCAAAACGTTGGGTTCAGGAATTTCACTTAAGCAAACTCCTCAACACTTAATTGTCAACCTAGGGGTTTCGTGAACTTAGATATGAAGCACAGACAATGCCAGAAGTGGTATGAACTCTTCTTATTCCTAATTTTTATGCTCTTGACCTGCGAGAAGATACCAGAATACCAAATATGCAAAAAAATATACCCAAAACATAGAACAATAAGAACTAACAGCATGCATTTTATTATTCAAAAACAAAAGCAATGTTCACTTGCCTCTTCGAGGGGCAACCTCCAATAGAGCTAGGCTCAATTACAAAATAAGACACAACACTCCTCAAGGGGAGTCTCTATCCTTTACATAGGATTCATACATGCAATACCATGGGTCAGTACCATGGTTCTTATTAATACCATCTATGTAATACCATGGCCGATTTGCAACTAACTGTGGTCCCTTCTTTAAAATGCGGGTCAACCACTTACAATTATTAATATGGGCTTTATTGATTCTTTAACTAACTATAACTATAACTCCACCTTATTAAATAAATAAGGGGGTTAGGGTTGGACCCTAACATGCCCTGCCCCATAAAAATAGCCTTGTCCTCAAGGCTGAAGCTGCAGAAACTACTGAAGAACAATGGTTGGTTCCCAGGTTGCATCTTCTGGAGAGGTGTCTTTCCACTTGACGAGGAATTCCTTGATCATGTGGTTGCGCAGGTGCCATTCTCATGTGTCAAGAACTTGTTTAGGTTGGAGCCAAATTGAACCTTCTTCGTCTAATTCTGACATACTGGTTTGAATTCTGCAATGGTTCCCAACCACTTTCTTGAGGCATGAGACATGGAAGACGAGATGGATTTTTGCAGTGAGTGGAAAGGCTAGCTTGTAGGCTACTTATTTGATGCACTGAAGTATTTGATATGGTTCGTAGAATTTTGGAAATAATTTCTGACAACCCTTGTCTTTGAGTGATGTTTTCTTATATGGTTGCAGCCTCAAGAATGCCTGATCCCCTTCTTGAAATTTGCGCTCTGAACGATGTTGGTCTGCCTATTGCTTCATGTGATTTTGAGCTTGATGGAGATTCTCTTTGAGGTGGGCCAGCATGGTTGCATGGTTCTGTAGGAGTTGATCCACTACTTGTACCTTCGAGCATCCCTGGATATAAGAAGTAGGTGAAGGAGGGAGTTGACCATAAACTGCTTCATATGGAGTCATTTTGGTGGTGGCATGATAGTTAGTATTATACCACCATTCGGCTAGAGGTAATCACTATACCCATAGATGTTGCTTTTCTAAAGTGAAACACCTGACATAGGTCTCCAGACATTTGTTGACTGCTTCAGTTTGACCATTAATTTAGGGATGATAGGAAGTACTAAGTTGTAGTTGGGTACCTTGTAGCCTGAAGAGTTCCTGCCAAAAGTTACTGGTGAAGATCGAGTCATGGTCAGACACAATGGAAGTGGTCATGCCATGCAATTTGAAGATTTGGTCCATGAAATATTGAGCCACTAAATATGGTGTGAAAGGGTGGGGTAGGGCGCAAAAATGAGCATACTTAGAAAGTATTTCCACAACCACCATGATGACTAACTTGTTGCCTGACTTCGGAAGACCTATAATGAAATCCATAGAAACCTCCATCCAGATTGAGGCAGGGATGGGAAATGGCTATAATGTGCCTGGGGATTTGACTATTTCTCCTTTGTGGCACGGATACATATCACACTCAGCTACAAAAGTAATAATGTCCTTTTTCATGCCCGTCCAAAAGAATGAACCACGAGTGCGAGCATAAGTCTTCTGAAAGCCTAAATGGCCTGTAGTGGGAGATGAGTGCAACTTTGCCAAAATGCGACTTTTAAGGGTGGATGTTGGTGATATCACTACTTTGTCCTTGTAGCGAAGAATCTCATCCTGTCAAGAGTAGCCCCCTATGGAATTTGGATCCGACTGTAATTCATTAATGAGTTGGGAGAGAAAAGGATGTGAAAAGCATTCCTTGCGAGCCTCTTCGATCCAGTCTGGAATGGGAAGAGAGATTGCTAGCAGGTTGCTTTCCTCCTCAAATTGGCATGATAAAGCATCCACTACGACATTTTCGCACCCTTTCTTGTAAATTATCTCATAATAATATCCCAACATTTTTGCTAGCCATTTATTTTGTTGTGGCGAGGATAGGCGTTGCTCCAAAAAATATTTAAGGCTTTGATGTTCTGTGTGGATTTGGAAACGCCGCCCCAATAAGTATGGTCGCTAGGTTTCCACTGCATGTAAGATGGACATCATCTCCTTCTCAGGTAGATTGTCCCAGATTTATCCCACTTAGTTGTTGGCTAGTGAAGGCCAAGGGTCGACCTTCCTGCATTAAGACAACCCCAATACTCGTACCTGAAGCATCACATTCAATAACAAAACATTTGGTGAAGTCGGGTAGTGCCAATACGGGAGTGGAACACATGGCACGTTTGAGAGCGATAAATGTCTGTTGCGCTTCATCATTCCAGAGGAATGAATTTTTCTTGAGAAGGTGAGTGAGGGGTCTAGCAATGTGACCATAATTGCGAAAAAAATTGTGATAGTAGCCGGTGAGACCCAAAAATCCTCTTAAGCTCTTCAAGGTCTTTAGTTGAGGCCAATCCTGCATTGCCTAGATCTTTTTGGGATCCACCCTAATACCTTCACGCCCCACAATGTGGCCCAAATACTCCACATCTTCCATGCCAAAAGAGCACTTGGACAATTTGACAAATAATTTATGATTCCAGAGCAGTTGCAAGAGCAAATCTACATGCTAAAGATGTTTTTCCTAGGTGAGGCTATAGATGACGATGTCATCAGAGAAAACAAGGACAAATTTTCTGAGATATGGTTTTAGTAGGTGATTCATGAGGCTCTGAAAAGTGGATGGGGCATTACAGATACCAAATGGCATGAATAGGAATTCATAATGACCTTCATGAGTTTGGAAAGTAGTCTTTGGAATGTCTACTTATTTCATGTGAATCTGGTGATAGCCCGAGCGAAGGTTGAGCTTAGTAAAGAATTGAGCCCCATTTAGTTCATCCAGCAAATCATCAACAACCGGGATGGAAAATTTATCTTTGACCGTTAGCTTGTTGAGGGCCCTGAAGTCTGGAAACATACGCCAATCCCCATCTTTTTTGTTGGCATTATGGCCCAGGTTTGGAGCTATGGCACAGGTGTTGTCCTTGATGGCAACCCTCTCTGGTAACAGATCTCAGATCAGGCACTCAGACAGTAGAAAAAGTCATATACGCAGGTTCATCTAGACGAAGGCCCGTATACACGCGGGTTATACATTACAAAAGCGCGTATATGTTGGTGATCATTCTTTTGGTCCATGGCAGTTAGATCTTGGAACTTGAACCTATGTTTTGGACCATGGCGTCTCGTCAATTCTGTCGATCCCTAGTTTTGGTTTCATGGTATTGAAATGTTATGGTTTTGGACCATGGTATTGGGGAAGGCCTAGGACTATAAAAGAGGAAGGAGATGTGACAAATCACCAATCTGAATTATAATTGAAGATCTGATAAGGTGCTAGAGCTGGTATATTGGGTGGTGATGCAGATCTGGATCTGAAGGAAGGAGGAACCTTAGCGCAAAAGGAAGGATAAGTTCTATTCATGGGTCATAACCTTTAAGCCTGAATGATAGTATCTTTGTATGATTTTGATCTGCTAATGTGGCGCTCATCTGATCTATGAGTCTGATAATCTGAGTTATTTAGTGATTGAATATCTGGAAGAGTGTATTGTCCTTTATAGATCTGTACGCAGGTTCATTGAAGCGAATATGCGTATACACATTGTTTAGGTGAAGTAAAGGAGCGTATACGCAGGTTCTTCCATAGGCAGAGGCGTATGCACGCAAGTTGCAGACTGTTAAAATTGCGTATATGCTTTAAGTTGTGATCTGGCTGTTTCTGCTTATTGCTGCTGGGTTTTGGGTTCTGTTTTTGCTATATGGTTTCTAGTACAGCTTTCTGTGTACAGCTG
>APFE030260282.1:55834-79179 GCA_000404065.3 Pinus taeda | reverse complement strand
ATTTATTGTAACTAATCTATATATTGGTTGCATTTTCTAATCTATATTAGTCTAACAAAATTCTAACATATATTAGTTGTTAATTCACAACAGTTTGTGATTATGATGACAATTTAAGTACATATGAGTGTAATGTCCATGATGGGATGTATGAATTTTCCTCCCCACATTCCCTATCAATGATTATAACCTTGAATGGGCCAAGATTGGTTTGTCATCATATTCTCAAAATGACCCAACAGATGAAAATTTACCATGTTTTTCATCATCACTTCACAATGTCTCATAGATGACCCCTTCTACAAATTATATGCATGAATTTCTTGCAGGCCACGCCCTCTACCTAGCCTATGATTGATTGTGAGAACATGCAAATAAAGAACAATTTATAAGTAGGGGATCTTGTCAACAAAGATCCATCTTTTGTCCTTTATTCACTTTTTTTCACAATCAATCATATGATAGGTAAAGGGGACTTCCTTCCATAAATTCATGCATATAATATGTAGAAATAGTTATCTATGAGATAGTGAGAAGTGATGATGACATAAATTGTAAATTTTCATTTGTCGGGTCATTTTGAGATGATGAGATAGACTAGTGCTAGCCCATTCAAGACTATAATCATTGACAGGCAATTTGGGGAGGACAATTCATACATCCCATAATGGAAATTACACATATATGTACTTAAATTGTCATCATAATCACAAATTTTTGTGATTAGGCATTGAAGCAAGAGTAGCTAACACCTAAATTGGGAGTATGGTAGTGTATGGTGGAGTGGGATAGGGATACACAGTAGTAGATGGTTGACTTATCATGGGCATGGGTTGTGTAAAGGCTTAATTTAATATAGGAATCTGATTATAAGCTCATGGTGTTCCTAATGTAATTAATTGACTTATACCACAAATTTATTAAATATATGGTATTCTACACCCTTTGTGTATTTGAGGTTAGTGAATAGGGGTTATCAAGCCCAGGTGGGATAGCACGTGCATGATGTATAGCCTAATCCTACCTATTTCTCTATCTATATGGACTAAAGTGATTATCGACCAGTCTATTTGTGATAGCCAAGATGGATCATCCTATGAGTTTGTGATGATTGTATTGGGCTATAAATCTATGAACGACCCATCATATTGATTTGTAACCAAAGCCATGGAAGGATCTAAATCTCAAGAAAGTTTCAAATATTAAAGAGAAATCAAGTTAATATTTAACATAACTCTCTTCCCTAGATTTATAAACATGGTAGAAGAACTAGGTTTTCAAGTGAGGGAAAAAAAAGAAGATCAAATTGGCACCATCTCAGCTCAAGAAGAGTGAATTCCCTAATTCGAATTTGTGAAGGCAAGAAGAAAAAAAACTGGGCATAATTACTATCCTTAATTGCATATATAAGGTCAATAGTATACATAGAAAGGAGCAAGGGGTTTTGGGGGGATATATTCACCTTTCTTGATGACCGAGTAGCTAGAAGACCTTCTTTCCCTGGACCAAACCTATCAAACAAGAAAGTGAAGTTCTGGGCTCCTTCTAATAGCCCTCTTATTTGTGACATAAGCTCATAACTACTCAAGAAGAGAGAGAGCTTAAGGACTCCAATCTTGATAGACCAAAATGTTGTTTGATGAACGCAAGAAATGCCAAGCATCTTGACAAAGTAAGAGAAGGTATGATTTAATTTTACAAGATCTGAAGTCTTCAAAATTGCATGTTACTGTAGTTAATTTAAGACATCATAACATCTGATTATTATCTATCATCTTGGAAATATGTCAAATATTCCTCAAAATGTTCTGAGTATTATTAAAGTATTATGAACATAAACATTTATTGTAAACTCTAGAAGAAATTCAACCTTTCTTATTTCAAGAGGACTGAGATCCTCTCTATATACATGTGCATAGAAATTCAAGACCGAGTTTCATTCTAAGCGGTAGTATTGTTACAAGAGGATTGAGACAAATAAATTTCACCTCCATATGAAAGGATCCTAAATTTGTCTATCAAGCCTTCGTTCTAGACAAGTTTTGAGTGATGAGAGTCTCAAGTTCAAAGACATGTGCATGAGTTTCTTTTGGAAGCCCTAAAATGTTTTCCATTGTCACATCACATCACACATATTTCTCTCTCCTCTTATGATTGGTTCAGCCTCCAAGGGTAACTATTCTCTTCACACACGCAAGAGTTTGATTGGGCATTTTATCTCTGTGATGACTTCCTATTTCTGCCAATGTTGACCATATTTGACAGAGGTTCATTTGAACTATTTTGACTTTGATTTTTGGAGGGTTGAATTTGTTTGACTAGGCCACAATGAATAGCACAGGAATCGAGGAAATCTAGGTAGGTTTTATGTACATTGATTGGAGGCTTGAGGTGGCAGTTTAATTGTAGGATTGACATTCTATTGACCAAGTTTGACCACTCATCCTTGCTTGACCTAGTCATATTGTTCATGATCATCTTAAACCCTAGGCCTTGCTTCGATCCCCTAAGTCTCGCTTGTGGTCCCAAACCTTTATATGCTTGTTATCTCACAAGACCTTAAAAGAGGTCCTTCTATTTCCTTAGGAATCCTTGATCTAGGTACATTCCTTGTGTTGAATATCCTTTTCACCTAGGTATATGCCTCTATATGTATGATACTTTCTTAGAGATCCCCCACCTTGCTTTTGAAGCAAGCAAGTCATTATCTGAGCCTCTCCTATGAATGGGAAATCACATTGTACATGATTACTGATCCCATCATTCTAGTGATTTAATTAATACATGGAATCTTCCCATCGATGAAATTCCATCAAAATCAAGGGACATTGCTTGAGGTGATAGTGGGTCCTTATGCCTTTTCTTCCATTTGGTCTAGTAGTTGTCCCTTGGGAACCCCTTCCATGACCCCTATTAGATTATGTGGTAACATGGTCAAACCCTTCCTTGATAGAAATCCCTTCACAATGTGATAAGTCATTGTCATTTTTTTTTTCGAAAGATTTATCAATTTGGCATGGCTATGCTAAGTCATTACATTGGTTCCCTAGAGAATGAGACATATTTTCTCGCTAAAGTAGTTGAAGGTGATTGTCGTGTTATAGTTTCATTAAGCTTTTTTTTATTTCTTTAGTGTGCTCTATTGTGGATTGTTATATCATCACTTTGAAAAAGGTAAATACCTAGTCTTATTAGAATAAAATGACAACCAAAGTGTTGCTTACTGGTTTGAAGCATGCACTATTAAGTGTTGGGATTTCCATTTATTGGATAATGGAACAATTTGGTATTTGGCTATGTTGTGATCTTAAATTTATGTTATTATTAGTGTTAATTATACCAAATGAATAGTGAAAATGTAGCAACATAAATTGTGAGGGAGCATTTATTAATATTGTAGTAATTTACTTTATTTACAAAGTAGAATATACCATGCAATGTGTTGTAGCTAGGCAAGAGTTGCCTCGAAGTTTAGTGCTCTAGAGTTTGGGTTCTCCAAGAAACCTCTAGTTTTCATAGTAAACAATTAAGGAACAATTTCACATAGCTTTTTTATAATTATCAAACTCTGCAAATCAAAGTATTGGTGTTATATTTAGTATGCTTTTACACAAAACTTAGTGGTCTATAATAGACCTTTACCATAATTTGGTTGATTTTTCTTAGCCTTCTATTGTATCTTGTTGTAGGAAGGTATTTGTGCACTAAATATCAATTTCACTATGGAAGTAGCATTCAATAGTATGTTAGAATATTAGATGCACCAAATAATGCACAAGTATCTTTCACATCAAGTGGAATTAAGGAAAAAACACAATTTTTAAGAACAATGAGATAATTCACTCCAATTTTAGATATAATATAGAACATCTTGGGTCACTTGACCAACAAAGAGGGAAAGGCTATGTGCATGAAACATTGATCTAGTGAAACGACACAATATTTTGATGGTCAAAATACTTGTGGCATAGATCTCAAGCCCAATAAAAAGGAAGAATATGTATGTTGTGGCAATAGACTACTAGGCACTTTGCACATGTTAAACTACGTAATCTTCTTCCAAAACATTATCCAAGTTTATCACTTGGAATCACCATTTGAAGAATTAGTCTCAAAATTTTATGAATGCACATATCAAGAAAGGTGCCTCTATCATTGAAATAATCCCTTTCACTAAATAGTTAGTGCTTGTTGACTTAGTATCTCTAATAATTTGCAATTTTTCTTTATATTTTTTTTAGTGGCCAATGTCTTAGTCAACTTGTACTATAGAGCAAAGAATAAAGAAGAAAAAATAACAAAAATATTCATTAGACATGTTAACACATGATTTATCACACTTGTTCGTTCAAGTTTCATCGTATATACATGAGTAATTTCTAGATCAAGTTGGAATTATGTGCCTTTTTTATCACTTGACATCGATGGTTTGTAGTCTGATCATATATGGGTAAACTTAACATTACAGAGTTCACCATTGACATTGAAATTTCATGAGTACCTTGGCCATATTGGTATATTGTTACACCTTATTCCAACCATAGTTGTACTGTATGAATATTTTGAGATCATCTTGAGATCATTGTTCTAAGGGGACAACACATGTTGTTCCATTTTAGCAAGCTTACAATCTAGACTTCCAAAACTATTTTAAGCAAGTTTCTTGAATATTGTTGTTGATATTCCAAACCATAGGAAGATTTATTTCTTTGAGTGAATCCTAATGTATTTAGCCAAGTGCACCAAGATATACATTATGCAAACAATGGCCATTGTAGTTTACTGGTGAAATAAATATTTTGGGTCAGAAATATCATTGTGGGAAGTAATAAGACATGTTCCATAGCTATAAGAATAAGCATGTTGGATACTTCAAGGACAATTGCATCATGCATATAGGATTTGGAAAATAGAAATAAATCATGATGTTCATTACTCCACTTAGTTCCCACACTTGTCAATCAAGTGACCATTGAAATGGATTTGTACAAAGCTCCCTTCCATTGTCACTCCTCTCAACAAGGTTTGCATATGAAATTGGAAACTTCATAGAAGTGGATAGAATAAATGTAAATTTCAGTCAATATGGAACAAATGCTAGTTATATGCCTCATCCAAGTTGCACTCTTTTTTTTTCTCTTTTCTTTTCAGGATAACTTGTTTTCCTTTTCCCTCAGTTGCCAAGATTTGTTTCTTAAAGATACCTTCTTGGGAAGATGATTGTAGATAGACAAATTTGGTTTTTTCCTTTTGGGTATACATAGTCAAGCAGGGTAGGGCAATGGAGTCCACATTGGTGGGGTTACATAGCGACAACAATTGCTTAAATGTGTATAAATTCATTAAAGGCCTCATAAGTATAGTGGCAAGGAATTGAGATGGCATATTTAAGTCCTTTTGTTATATTCAATATATGAATACCCATTATGCATAATTTTTAGAAGACCCATATTGATAAAAAAATGAAGATGCATTATCTTTAGAAAGTGAAAAGAGAAAAAAAATCTAAGAATGGCACCTTTCAAAATCCTGTTTGAGAGGTCTTGCAGGATGCCCTTAAGTCAAGATTGACTCAAGGACTAGGTATTTATAGGCATGAATTAATACAAGAGATATTAGATCAAATGATCATGATTCAAGGAAATGATAAAGGAAGCACAATATATGCAAAAGAGATACGCATATGCTCATTAGACTTATCAGAATTATGAAGTGGGAGATTGGGTGTTTTTTTAGAGTAAAGCCCCAAAATAGCTCCATAAGATTTGGAATGGGAGCAAAGTTGTCTCCATGATTTGTGGGACCATTTGAAGTCATAATGAAGAGAGGGATAATGGCATATAGACTTTCTTTACCTACACCATTAGCACATATGCATGATTTGTTCCATGTGTTTGTATTACGTATTAAATTTCAAATATTTCACATGTTATTGACTTGAATCATTGCAGGTTTTAGATAAGGGCACAATGATGGCTGAGATGATTTACATATTGGACCAATAAAATATATAGCTTAGGTTATGATTGATGGACTAAGTGAAGTTCAAATTAGTCCATGTTAGGCTACTTGGGAGGATGTTAAGGAGAAGCGTCACCATTTTCCCTTCTTGTTTTGAATTAAGGATGAATTCTATAGTTAAGAGAGGGTGTATGAAGTTCCCCACTCTAGTTGAAAAACTTTGATATTACCTTAACCTTTATATAGTATTATGGCACATATATTATTCTTTAAGGATGTTAGGTTGAGGACCTAATTACTTTACTTTTATTATTAAATGGATGTGATAATAATTGTGACGTACCAGTTTGATGTTATTTCGGTTATGATGATCACTATGATGGACCTTTTTGATGACTATGTGTAATCATGTTAATGAATTCATTATATATTGTCATATTTACATATTTTGAGGACTAGTTTCCTACTTACAAATATAAATTATGTTGATGATTATATCATAATTACAATTCGGCATATGAAATTATATCAATGACTAACATTATGAGTAGATAATGCTAATGATTATTGAGTGTGGCAAGAGACAACATGGGTGTACCTGCATTTTATGGGTCAACGACCTCTGCTTTGATTGATTACATACTATTGACACTAGAATTTAAAGTTTTAATTGATATTTTTCTATTGTTAATAATGTCATGATAGTGGTTGCACGAATAGTTCAGTTGCTTGGCCAAACAACTCACACATGGTTGATGGGGTTGTACAAACAAATGGAACTTCATGGGAGGGGTGGCACAAAGTTCCTGATTCCACCTACTAACACTGCTATCTTGACTTGGGCTAGAAGGAATTGGGATTCCTTCACCTTCAATCTCATGATGCCATGAGGGCAAACCCCAAATTGGGTCAGTCATGAATATTTACTAGGGGCACACTTTAAGGAATATTATTTTATCCCCAACACCATTAGTCTCACCGGGGTGGCAGGAGGGATATGGATTCTCATTAATCCTGAAGGAATCATAGAAGATAGATATGCTTGGGTCCTGGGAATGAAAACAAATAATCAAGCTGAGGCTTATGGGTTGTTCCTTGGGCTTTCTTTGGCTCAAAAAAAGGGCATCAAGGAAATGCAAATTCTATGGGATTCCATGTTGATCATAAAGCATATGAACTAAAACTCAGCCGCCCAAAACATCAAACTAAACCAGATCACTAAGAGATCCCAAGGCATGATCACTCTCTTTGATCAAGTTACCTTTTTCCATATTCTAAGAGATAATAATAAGGAAGCTGACATGCAAGCCAATTTCTCCTGTGATATGAATGAGGAAAGAAGAAAATTGAATGGCATCGTGATATTGGTCATCATTCCCTAATAGTTGTTATGAATCTCATTCTATTGAAAATTGAGTATGCTTCTGATAGGATAAAAATTTTTACTAGTAGAGATAATTTGGATTATTATTGCCCCTCTCCCCCTAGCTTGTCTCCTATTCTCCCATACTCACCCCTTCTTCCCTTCTACCTCTCCTCCCTTCCCCTCCCTCTCATCCTCCATCCCTCCCACCTCCCCCTCCATTTCTCCTGTCACCCTTCTCCATTTCCACGCTAGCCGCCACCTCCCCATCCCCCTCATCCCTTATCTCCTTGCCCCTCTCCCATCACCAATAATTTCCCCTGGCCTATCCTCCCACCTTGTGGCTCCCCTGATAATGGGATTATGATGTAGCATGGTTATTTCCCTCATGCTTGTACTACACTTGGACATGGAAGAATTATCGGCATGAGAAATCAGGTATCTACTCCTCGTACCAGTTGTAGCAATTGGAAAAACAACGAAGGAAACATGCGAAATAATGGGGAGTTTGAGGAGAATTTAATCCCTTTGGTTTGGGAAAGTCAGTTTGTGCGAGGGAATATGGTGTGGGACAAGTTGATGGATGCTTTTTTGAGCATAGAAATAATGGTTGAGCTTTGGGATTTCAGCATAATGAGTACCTCACATCAATTTTGAATCAGAATTTGGCCCAGTATCCTCTATAATTAAGCAATAATGGTATGATCTCATTTCTCATCATTTGGTTTTCTTCCATCTAGGTTTTTTTCTCAAGGGCCTAGTGGTCGAGTAAGGGGATCCTGGGTAGTCTGTGTAATGACAGAGTTAGAGTAATTGGCACAATGGAAGTAAATTGCACAGGGGGACATCAGGTGAGGGATACCGATGTCACAGAGGGTGGTAACACAGGCATTGTTAACAAAGAACAATATGTTAATATGTTATCCAACCTCGGTGGCGACTTTGAGTTAGAAATTTTAGTATGTCAGAAGCGTAATTGACTCAATTTTTGGTTGGGTGTTCTATTTATCTCTATGGGTAGTTTTTCGGTCTCCCCCCCCACTGTCAAAATGAACGTGGTGAGAAGTTTTTAGGGCAAGGGCTTGGTCTCTTGTTCATAGGGCCGCCACAGGCCTCGGTTGGGTAGGACGCCAGAGCTAATTGCGATGGATCGTGGGAGGCTTCATTGTTTATGTGGTATTTTCAACAAGGAACATGTGGAAATCAAGGAAGGACTGGAAATTATTTAGAGGTGCATCCATCAACAATAGGAGTCGCTGGAAATGCAGGAGCAACAAATAGAGAAAAAAATAGTGCATTCTCTAGTTGGAAGATGAAGTGGACGATTTGCAGTAGAAAATTGAGCACTTTCAACTTAAACTGGTCAACAAAAGCCCGAGGTCCGAATGAAGAAACCACTGGAATACATTTGAACATCCCGACATCGATGGAGGAGTAATCAATACCTTTCATCTTATTTTTGCCATATTTTGATGTCAAATTACACATGTAAATATTTGTTGAACCAGTTCTGCAGGATGTATAGCCATAGGCAAGTATTAAGGAAGAATTTTGTTATTTTGGGAAATAAAACTTTGGGATGGGTTGAACATAATGTAAATTTTGTGGCCTTCGATGGATCTGCACTTTTATGTAAATCTCCCAATTTTTTCCCGTGTATGGGCGCAAATTAATATATATCTCCTTCTCTTTTCAGCTAAAAAAAAACACCATTAGTCTCACCATAAAGGGTGACATGGGAAATGACAATTGTCTCCATCATCACACCTAGTTTTTCCCCTTATAGTCACATGATACATAAGGGGAAAGTAACATGGAACCCATGGGATTTCGAACGGATTTTCTTGAAGGGAATGACTAACTTGACACCCTTGGCATCAAGGAAAAAAATGAAAGATAATTAAGGGTTGATGATCATGCAATGATGATCACTAATTCACATAATGTAGTAAGTAGGATTTTAGAATCAAATTAATAAAATTAGAAACAAACCTTGGTAAAAGGGAGAATATGAAGAATTATAAAAAATAAACCAAATGAGTAACTATGTCCTCCTCACATTTGGAAAACCTCAAGTATATAATGTGTATTTAAAATAAATCCAAAATATGTAATTTGTCTTAGTAAAAAAAAGGAAAGGGGACATATATTTGAATTATAAACATTAATCCAATGATAGTTATCCTCATTAAGAAAAGAGGGTTGTGTATGAAATTAAATAATAAAAATTTAAAATTGGAGTAATTTAGTTTCATGAGAGGAACTCTGTAACAACCCTAGTTAAAATTCCATGAAATAAAAGTTAATAAAGGTAAAATTATAACCATAGTTATGAGACACGTATTCCAAGTTGAGTGTTGGGAAAAACATCCTAGTGTGGGTGTTCATTTGGTTTATTATGGCTAAGGAAATTGGCAAAGGAAATGGAAAAGGATTTGGAATGGCATGAGGCATTAATTGGAATTTTATTTATGAAAATAATGGAAATTAGGAGAAAAGGAATGTGAACAGTCACAGATTTCATGTGAAGAGGAACATGAAGGAAAATAATGGAAAAAATTAAGAAACTAGAGGCCTCATTAATAAAAGGGCTTATGAGGATCAGTTGGTACCTTTTGTCAGTTAAGTTTTGGAGCTCTCTCTCTATTCTATCTCTCTCACACACTCTTGGACACTTAGATTTTTCTTGGAGCACTCTAGCATTGGATAAAAAAACCAAAGAAGGCAAAGGAAAGCAAGGATCAAGCAAGGAAGAGTAGGATCAAGCAACTACAACGA
Source organism: Pinus taeda (assembly GCA_000404065.3). NCBI lineage: Eukaryota > Viridiplantae > Streptophyta > Pinopsida > Pinales > Pinaceae > Pinus > Pinus taeda. The sequence goes on along the minus strand of APFE030260282.1, from coordinate 69,077 downwards.
GATTATTTGCAGGTATCAATTTTCATGTGTGATTTCCTTGCTACTTTTGGAATGCATGGTTATGCATGTGTGTTCTTGGTTCTCTTGTTGTCATTGGCATGGGTTTTACTAGGTGTGACAATGTTCTTTAGCCTTGCCTTTCCATTTCTGGATAGCCATGGTGTGATGGGGTTATCATGTTTTGGTTGAGCTAGATTGCGAGATTGATTTGAAATTGAGTGAAATGGTCTATAAAAGAAATAAAACACGGCCTTGTGATCCCTGAATGAGACTATGGGTTACTGTAAAGACTTGGACTACTAACCCCTGAACCATACTGTGGGTTACAGTAAAGCTGGATTGTGTGATACCTCGGTGGGCCTAGTAATCCTCAACTGGTGAATGGAGGGATATATGGTAAATACTAGAGGTGGGTACCCTTAATTAGACCTAGGGATTCTTGGACGATGAATGACAGGATATACTGTAAATCCTGGAGGGTGGAGTCTTAGTTAGGGCCTAATGATCCAGTGTGGATTGTGGTAAAGCCTAGATACTAGGAGACAGGAAAATTCTTGACAGTGTAGGTGGAGAAATATAATGGAATCTATGCTTGTTTAGGGCCTAGTGATCCTGTGGGGATTATGGTAAAGCATGATTCTATTTATGAGGGCGAGGTGGTGTAGCCTCGAGAATACCATGTTGAGTTTGGGTTGTGAATCGCACATTCGTGCTAAGAATATGGCACGGGGGTGATTAGATGAAAGAAAGATTTGGTTCAGCCAATCTATGGTCAGGTGGTTCGTGGAAGTCCCAAACTTGGTTGGATTATGCATTCATTAATAAGAGTTCCTTCTCCTTGGTATTTCATGTGTAAATATATTGGTCTATATGTGGATTTCATGGTTGTTGTATCCTTGTTATTTTTGTTGTTTATATGTTGGTTATGAGTAGTTTTATGAAAATGATGATGTATGGATCTCATCATTTTTTGATTTGTAAATGAATAAAAAATGAATATATGACCTAATAGATGATAATTCAGCTAATGTGATAAGGCATCAATGCTTCTTAGTGATTCTCAGATAAGTATGAGAACTCTATGCTCAAATTTGTTGTTATGACATGTAGAATGCATATTTGTGACATGTTTGAAGAAATGTTTATCATGGATAGAAGGGGTCAGTTAAATTATTTTCATTAGTATCATTGTTTTTATGTTATTTTTCATTTCTATAAGTTTCATCGATTTCTGGACAGTGGCCCTAAAAAAGTGGCACAAAATTTGTGGTCGCAGGCTGAGAAATAGCTGAAAATGACCTTGACCACTCGCATGCCCTTGCTGTGAGAGTGATTGGATGGTCCCAGTCGCATGCATTCCCATGTCATGGGAATTACTGAGGCTCTAGGGAAGTGAAATGTCAAGTTGTCTCAGGGGTTGGCCACCTGGGAAGGTTGGTTGGCTCCTAGAGTTTATGTAGCATGTGTGGAAGGTCAAGTTGGTTTTGTTTTAATAGTTCTACTTCCTTAACTATACATGGGGAGTTGGAAAACATCATAGTAGCCTCTCATCACATGTTTACCATAGCAGGCTAATTAACTTGGGTAAATGTGGGAGGAGGGTGTTATAGAGTGGTATTAACTTTTATTACATGGAATTTTCACCAGGGTTGTTACAAAACTCTCCCCCTTGGGGGAACACCATCCTCGGTGTTCAATGACACCTACAAAAAACAAGACTTCTAAAAGCAAAACATATTGCCCAAGGAGATTTATAACTTAGCTTTATGCAGTATTTACAATAATCAACCTCCTGAGAAGTAAACCAACATGACAACATAGAAACATCACAACCATAATGACATGACACCCATACTACTTATTAGAGATTTATAACACATCTCATGGTGGTATTTACATCCATATACATTTGTACATACACCAAAAATATTACACCAAAACATATGCCACAGACATTCACTCAACCCACGAATAGAGAAGGATACATAGCCTGCATCTGATCCGCCATCTCCCATGTAGCTTCACTAGGCACAAAGTGCTTCCTCTACACTTTAACCTGCTTGATTGCTCAGTTCTGGAGCATGAGTATCTTTCTCTGCAATATATTGAGGTTTTGGATGGAATTATCCATCTGGCTCCACCTACGATACAGACTAGTCGATCACATGATCATCATATTTAACATACTTCTTAAGCAATGACACATGGAAAACATCATGGAATTTCACTATCAGATGCAGTGCAAGTCGATATGCTACTATTCCAATCCTTTCAAGAATTTTGAAATTTCCACAAAACCGAGGTGCCAGCTTGGCACATGATCCAATCTGCAATGAGCTCTTCCTCATAGTGATGTGCAAATAAACTTGTTCCCCAACTTGAAACTAATTAAACAACTTGTTCCGATCTGCATAAATTTTATGCATGTCCTATGTTACCTACACATTCTTCTTGATTACTTGCATTTCCTATTCCATATCTTCCAACATATCTAGTTTGATCAACACCATGTTAATTGGATGACTCCAACTGATGAGAGTATTACAACTTCGTCCATACAATGCCTCAAATGGACTCTTCCTTAAAGATTCATGATACCCATTATTCTAAGTGAAATCTACTACTGGAATATACTCTTCGAACTTTCATTATTGATGCATCACATACATCGTCAACATGTCCTCCAATATCCTATTGACCCTCTCTATCTGTCCATTTATCTGTAGATGATAATTTATATTGAAGGCTAACTCTATCCCCAATCCTACAAACAACTCCTTCCAAAACTTGGAAGTGAACTTAACACCCTTGTCTGACACAATCTTCTTTGGAACACCATGAAGTCTCACTACATCTCTGATGAAGACCTATGCTACATCACTTGTTGAATACGTAGACTTCACTCGAATGAAGTGCGCTAACTTTTTGAACCTGTCCACCACAACCATGATAGAATCATTTTGTCTAGATTTCCTCAGAAAACCTATGATAAAATCCATGGAAATGACCTCCCATTTCCACTTTGGAATCACAATCATTTGTAATAGTCCACCTAGATGATTGCACTCTACCTTTACCTATTGACAGTCCAAGCATCTAGTCACAAACTTTGCCACGTCCTTCTTAAGATTCATCTAATAATAAAAATTCTTCATCGTTGTCAATGTATTTTGATACCCTCGGTGACCTAAATATGGTTTCACATGAAACTCTCTCAAGATAGTCTTCTTGAGCTCACTATTGCCTGACACATATATATTATCCCTAAATCTAATCAAGCCATCTATTGTAAGATGATAGTATACATCCTGACCACCTGTACCCTGTTGTAGCCTGTGCATAAGCTCCATGTACCTGTTATCCTGTTGACCTGCCTGTAAGATCTGATCTTGTAAGTTTGTCCCATAAGAACTCATATATGTTATATCATTCACTTGTATCCACTTACTATGGGAATCTACAACCATGTTCTCCTTACCCTTGATATACATGATCTAAAAGTTGAACTCATTAATCGTGGTGAACCATGTATCTTGTCTGGCATTCAAGTTCGGTTCATCAAACAAGTATCTCAACCCATTCTGATCACTCATCAATACAAACCTCCTAGCAAGAATATAGTGCCTCCACATATTCAATGCATGGATGATCGTTGCCAGCGCAAGATCATGTGTTAGATAATTCTTCTCATTTTCATTCATTTTCTATGACTTGTAGCATACTACATGTCCTTACTGCATAAGGACTCCACCAAGTCCTCTCTTGCAAGCATCTATGCATACCAAAAATTCTTTATTCAGATATGCAATATTTAACACTAGAGAATTTGTGAACAACTTCTTGAACTATTCAAAAATTGATGCACATTCCTCTATCCATTCAAATTTATTACCTTGCCTCTGCAATGACGTAAATGGATATGCAATTGAAGAGAATTTCTTGATGAACCTCCTATAATAGCTTGTTGTCCCCATAAATGATCTTACCTCATCTACATTTCTAGGAGCTACCCATTCCATGATAGCTCTTATCTTCTCTGGATCCACTGCTATACCTTCCTTGGAAACAACATGTCCTAAGTAATATACCTTTGTCTGAAAGAAACTGCATTTTCTACGCTTGGCATACAACTGTTGCTCTCTTCGAAATATCAACACTGTTGCTAAATGCTCGACACATTCTTCCTCATTATTAGAATATATCAAGATGTCATCAATGAATACAATAACAAACTTGTCCATATAAGGACACAACACACTATTCATCGAGCACATAAAGGTAGCTGGAGCACTAGTCAAACCAAATGGAACTGCAACAAACTCATAATGCTCGCACCTGGTCCAGAAAGTTTTCCTGTATATGTCCTCTTCCTTGATGCGTACCTGATGATATCCGGATCTTATAACAAGCTCCGCGAATGTTGTTACTCCCTTCAACTGATCGAACAAATCATCAATCCTTGACAACAGATACCTGTTATTGATGGTTACCTTGTTCAACTACTTGTAATCAATGAATAACCTGAGAGTACCATCCTTCTTCGTCACAGACAATATTGATGCACCCCATGGTGATACACTTGGCCTAATGTATCCCTTATGAAGCATTTCCTTCAACTATAATTCCAGATTTACCAAATCTGGTGTGCTCATCTTGTAAAGTGTCTTCGATGCTAGTGTTGCCCCTAATACCAACTCAATAGAAAATTCCACTTCTCTGTGTGGTAGAAACTCTGAAATATCTATTATAAACACATCTTGAAACTATTGTAGAACTGGGTACCTTCTCAAGACATCTGCATCCTCAACTTCCTTACCTTTGTCACTGGAAATATGCAATGCAAATAACACATACCCTTTTCTATGACTACTCTTTTCCTGCATAGCTATCACCATTCTAACATATGTTTCCTTCTTCTTATTGTGTAAGATTCTCTGTTCTCCATTGTCATCCAAGAAATTAATGGATTTTTCATAACAATCTACCTTGTTCCTATGAATATATAGTTATTCCATACCTAATAGCATATTATATGATCCCAATGGAAATACATTCAAATGTGTTGACGTAGACATGCCCTTCAACTCAAATGTACAAGCTCTTACCTAATGATATACTCTGTTCTTTGTACCTGCAGCCAACTGCACTAACCAGGATTCTACATGCACTTATTTATTCAAACCATACTTATCCACCGAGTCAGGACTAACATAACTATAATTAGATCCAGGGTCAATCAAAATGGAAACAACTTAATCACAAAGCTTATCGTCCATATTGATAACATTTTCCTAGTGCTCTACCTTCTTCTTATCCAGCAATGCATAAATCTGTGGAATTCTCTACCAAACATCCCCAATTGTCTGTGCCTCCTGTGCACTATAAATATGGGGCCTAGTACCCTAATTCTATGGACAATCCCTCTTAATATGTTTCTTACCAGATGTCAAACACTCCAACTGTCCTATACCATCACCTCTATTATGCTTCTGTGACCCATATCCCTATCTAGCTGCATTGAACATATTGTATAGTGCAACTTCTCTTCTTCATTCTAAGGGATTTTTATTTTTGGTTTCCATTAACATTTACCTTTATCTTTTCCTTTCCATCCTTGCTGAGATTCATTCTTACACTTTGACTGCTCATAACAATGTTTAAATTTCCCAATAACTTCCTCAAGTGACCGAGGTTCATCATACTCAATCTGATCTCTAAAAGCTAATGGATATCCACTGACAAATATTTAAACCTTAGCCTTCTCATCTTTAAGATATGGTACACACCTCAACAGCTCCAGGAACTTAGTCGTATGCTCCTCATCTATCATTGATCCCATCTTTAACTCATAAAATTATTTGGCCTTACTATCGTGGTACCTTTCTAACAAGTACTTCCTGAAAATTATTTTGAATTCATGCCAGCTCAACTCTTCTATATTGATGTCTCTAACCCACTTTACATCTTCCCACCATATGTCTCCTTTCCCTTTGAAGCTGAAGATAGATATGATGGCCTTCATATCCTTTGTGTACTCATGCAACTCAAATAATTTCTTCATCACAAGTAACCAAGCCTGTGCATCCTCCAACTTCTACAAATATCCATTAAAAGTAGGTGGCTTAGCTTTCTTAAATAATCTGAAAAATATCGCCTGTCACTCCTCATGTAAGGATGATAACGATGATGATCATGGTGTTTGTTAAAACTAGAACTAGAATAGTACTTGTGCCCATCACCTCTCCTATCTGGAGTATCCAAGAACCCGCCATCTTTGATTGTGTCATCCCTATTCGACCTATACCCACCATAATATCTACTACCATATGCCCCATTAGTTAGTTTCTCCTACCCATGTCTGATCCGAAGTGGTCCCTATATTTACAATTCTGACAAACTCTAAAGGGTTACTGCATTATCTTCTGCTTATTTCTCACATGCCTACATGATTCTGTCATTATCTTCTTTGCAACTTACTAATTATTCCTTCAAGCTTCTCAATGTGTCTACTAAGTCAGAAGAGTTCCCAACACCACACTGCTCTTCTGATCCATAGGGAGAATCTCGTGAATTGGAATCTACCATCTTGTTAGTAATCTTTGTTCTCTTTCCTGCAAAACATACCATGTCAACTAAACCAAAATATAAACATAATCAACATACCTCACTATAGTTCGGCGAGGATATCTCATCTACAAGGTCAATTAGATTAGCTCAATACATTTATAAACATAATCATAACAACATATAGATATAATCCTAACCATAGTCTTGTCATCAATGCATGACCATATCAACCACACCTCATCATCCCATGCATGACAATTAACCATGTCAAATATATGCATAATCAACATATAAGCACATACATGCATAACCAAAGCATGACTGCCATACACTCACAACCAACCCATTTAAAAACAACACCATCAACTTTCACATGGTGACACAACTACGACCCTGACCAAAACCATGCATATGCAACAAGCACATAGACCACAAGTATAAGGAACACATATGAAACCGACATGAATGCATGACCAAAACACCACCCATCCAGTCCAAAGGGTGAACCTTGCTTCGATACCACTCAGTAACACCCTCCTCCCACATTTACCCAAGTTAACCAATGTGCTAGGGTAAACATGTGACAAAAGTCTACTATGATCTGATTCAACTCCCCAAGTATAGTTAAGTTAGTGGAACCGGAAAAGCAAAACCAACTTGACCTTCCACACATGCTACAAAACCTCCAGGAGCCAACCAACCTTCCTTGGTGCCCAACCCCTGAGGAAATTTGACATTTCACTTTCCTAGGGTCCTAGTTGCATGCATGCCGATGTCATGGGAGTGACTGAGGTGTTAGCGTAGTGAAATGTCAAGTTACCTCAAGGGTTGGCCACCTGGGAAGGTTGGTTGGCTCCTAGAGGTTCTGTAGCATGTTTGGAAGGTCAAGTTGGTTTTGTTTTACTGGTTCACCTTCCTTAACTGTACTTGGGGAGTTGAATCAAATCATGGTATCCTCTCATCACATGTTTACCCCGGCGGGCCGATTAACTTGGCTAAATGTGGGAGGAGGGTGTTACAACCTCCATACAACAAGAGCATAACACAAAGATCTTCATCCAAGATTTCAACTTGACAAAAACGGAGTAGTTGGGGAACAAAATATGAGACGTCCTAGTTGAATTCAATAATGAACAAAAACTAGGGAGTATAAAATGGGATCAAGGGACAACTAGAAGAAGAAATATGGAATCATATGTGGGTGAGAGAAAACAATAATAAATTAATTAAAAAAATTTAGGAGATTCTTGGGGAAGGCTGACACATAGATAGGTGAATAATTAAATTATTGAACTAATAAGAACAAATATTTTTCATGAAGTGACAAGGGTCATCTATGAAGCCTCTAATAAAAGAAAGAGCAAGTTATGAGAGATGATATTTTTTTCCCTACTATTATATGACTATCATAATTCTATTGTGTATTTAGAGTGACTATTGAATTTTATATTGAGTTTGATGAAGTGGGTGCTCTTAGAGTGGGAAACTTTTGATTTGGAGTGATTTCCTCCACATGCTAGTGTTCTTCCTCTACCCTACAACCCAATTGAAGCTCAGGGGTTCATTGAGAATAAAATTACCTAAGGAGTAGGCTAGAAGGTCAATTGGTGAGTCAACAATGTTTGACCTAGTCACATAATTTCCACACATATACAAGGACTATATCAAAAGAGTGCAAGGACTCAACAAATCTAAGATTGATTTTCATTCTCTTTGTACATGGGATCAATGGTTTTAGAAAAGGTTTCCTATATGATTATTTTTGTTGTATTAAGTTATCAGATTGTAGAATTTAAGGAAATGATGTATAGATGTAATTTTCTTGACTATTGGTATATGTGCCTTGAATTATTTGTATATTTCCTTATTTTGGTTGTCATTATTCAATGGATGATTAATTTAAAAAGAAAATATATAATTGCTTATTACTTTTATAACTTAATAACTTGGAATGTATAAATTATTTTGTTAATAAAAATGTGTGTATGACATCCTACTATGATTAATTTATGTGTTATTATCTTGTGTTTTTTTAACTGTAAATTGTGTACTTAGGAATGACTCCTACACAACTAGCTGAGAGAATGTCTCAAACTAAAAATACCTCAAGCTGGAAGGATGAAGAGCTCTAATACCACTGTAATGTCCCTTTCCAAAATATTGTAACTTAATTTTTTTTTAATTTATCTTTACGACATTTTGACAAATACTTTACATGTAAATATTTCTTCAAACACTTTGTATGCAAATAGGAAGAGCTATTTTTGTGGACACATTTATTCAAAGATTTTTATTGCAATTAAAGATGAAACCATCACTCAATTAAATTCTCCAAATTAGCAGTAATAACTTAGCCCAATTTTTTATTAATCTTCAGCATTAAATTACATGCTATATAGCCATTTGAACATGCCAAAAAAAAAATATTTTTGAAACCTAGGAGTTTCTCTGGCGAATGACACTAAGTGGCTAAACATGTTTGTTGACGAAGATAGCTTCAAAAATAAAATGATGTTGTCTCAAGAGAAAATGTGGACCCCCTAGGAAGAATGTTGTCCCATCAATATAACATGGGCTCCTCAAGGAAAATCAGATCCACCATAAACTCAACATTCACAAATAATTTTGATATCCTTAATCAAATGCATCTTTCTTAGTAAAATCATTCTCTTCAAATAAATTTGGCTCCCGTGAATCACTCATCCCCAAAAAAATACACTTAGCCTCCTCAAAGAAATTCAATTTTCAACCTCCTAAAAAATAAGAGCTACTACAACTAGATGAGTCAATCCTTTAAGCTCCCATGGTCGCTAGAAAAATGTAGCTTCTTATTCAATATTAGCACCCATGGAGAAATTATTCCTCCTTTATGACTAGATAGGGTGGATGTATCTCATGACTAAAACAAATATTCATTATCTAGGGTGGATGCGTTTCACCACTAAAACTAATCCTTGTGAGGGTTTGACACCCTTTACTCAAGAGCTCCAAGATCTCTCGAATATTAACTTGAAAAAATTAACCAATGCATGATCAAAAGTGAGCTTCAATTCTATTTTAATCATTAGAATACCATGGGTCATCAAAGTACCATGGGTCACTTGTTCAAAAATTTAACACCTTATCTAATTTAATTACTCAACATCACCTTAGAAGTGTTTCTTCTTTCACCAAAATGACATTAAATAATTAAATTAATTGATCTCTTCTTTTGACTATATCCTACGGGAATCAAATAGGCTACTAAGTCAACCTCATGTAGTCATTACTTGGAAAGGGACTTGACATATGGTGTATGACACTGCACATAAATCAACTAAATAACAATGACTAAGCTAATGTTTCAAAAGAAAACCTTTGTCTATCTCCATGTCAGACACATTTTAGGTCTTGAGACTATATGGTTGGGTGGATCTATAGCCAATGAATGTAATTAAAAAGAAAGGTTTGGAAGAGAAGATATGACCTCCACAATTTCAAGCACTAAAATTGATAAGTTCATACGTCAAATTTTTAACATGTTTAAAATCAATATGGAGCTTGTCCTTGAGGAAAGAGATCCTTTTTGTTATGATCTCTAGTACTAAGCCATATAATATTTCTAAGTATGATTAGAAAAAAATTAAACAAAGCTAGGTTGCTATAAATTTATATCTTTGTGATTTAGTGCTCATGAATGTATAGGATGTAGATTCAACAAAATCCTTGTGGGAGAAGTTGTAGTGTTTATATGACGTAAAGTCCCTAGTCAATAAGATATGTTTAAAAAGGAACCTTTATAAACTTAAGATGAATGGAGGGGATAACATGTCTGAACATCTTGAGATGCTCAAATCACTTTTCAATCAACTTGAATCCATTAGAAGGAACATAAATAAGAAGGAGAGTTGTATGGTCTATTGAGTACTTTCCTATATTCATGGTAGAATCTCACAGTACTTATAAGTGAGTTTGCAAACTATAATCAAATTGAGTTTGATGATATCGTGGTATGTTACCATTCAAATTAGGAGCCTCAATAAGGGCTATTCAAGATGCTAAGCAATAAGAACATAAGATATGTACCAAATATCACCTCAACACAATCTCCTCTCACTTTAGGCTAACTCCTATGATGCCACAAGGGATATCCCATGTTATGAAACCAACTCAAGAAAAGATAGAAAATATAGATCAACACCTTAGAATTCAGCCTCTTTGAGGGGGCAACCTCCTTTACATTACATTAAATGAACAATCTGGATGATTCCAAATGACAAAACCTCCTTTCTATATGAAGATCTAAGGAGTCACATAATCTGCGACCTAACAATAATAATATAAAGCCACAAAATACAATAGAGGATTCTATGGGCCTGTAATAACAATATGGGGCAATAGGGGCACAACAATATTAATAAGGAGGTATAACTACAATAGTAATGGGGTAATCACTCATATTATAGGGACCCAACATGCCCCTCTCCTTCAAAAAAGTGTTGTCCTCAACGCTTGAGTAGTTCTGGATACTTCTGCATAAAATTCTCATCCTCCCATGTGGAATCTTCAGCGGATAAGTTCTTCCATTTGATAAGATACTTTGAAATTGAACGATTTTGTAGCTGTCGAGTTCTTGTTTCTGTGACTGCTTCCGGCTCCAATATAATTTTTCCTTCCTCATCAAGTTCTGGCAATATTGTTTGAACTGGGATCTTGTTGCCTATAACCTTCTTTAAACATGAAACATGGAAAACTGGGTGCAATCGAGAAGCTGCAGGAAGCTCCAATCTGTATGCCATGGTACCAATCTTTTGCAACACCTTGTACGGACCATAATACTTTGGTGATAATTTATTATCCTTTTTAGCTTTCTTGAGGGACATTTGTTTATATGGTTGTAGCCGTAGGAATACCTAATCACCTACATCAAAACTTCTTTCACTGTGATGTTGATATGCCTGTTGTTTCATTATATTCTGTGCCAACACAAGGTTATCCTTCAAGAGTTGGAGGACTTGTTGCTGATGTTCGATGTGATGTTCCACTGCCTGAACCTTCGAATTTTCTCTTAAATATGATATGATGGACGGTGGTTGATACCCATAAAGTGCCATAAATGGCGTCATTTTTGTTTCTGTATGGAAGGAAGTGTTATACCACCATTCAGCTAGAGGCAACCATTTGACCCACCATTGTGTTTGTTTATCAGATACAAAGCAACGAAGATATCCTTCCCAACATTTGTTTACTATCTCAGTTTGCCCATCAGATTGAGGATGATAAGATGAGCTATGAGCTAACTGAGTACCAAGACAAGAAAATAATTCTGTCCAAAAATTTCCAAGTGAATATGGGATCTCTGTCACTTACAATAATCTTTGGGTTTCCATGTAGCTTTTGAATTGTTTCCATAAATGCACTAGAAACTGTACTGGCTTTAAATGGATGTGATAATGCACAAAAGTGTGCATACTTGGTAAGCTTGTCAACTACCACCATGATGACACTCTTTCCCTCAGACTTGGGTAAACCTGTGATAAAATCCATTGAAACCTCCTCCCAACGTTGGCTTGGAATGGATAAAGGTTGTAATAGACCCGGTGTCTTAATTGTTTCAACTTTATTTGGTTGGCAAACCAAACATTCTGCCACAAACTTTTGAATATCTGATTTAAGGCCATCCCAAAAAAATTCCTTCTTAACCCTGTGGTAAGTTTTTAAAAATCCTGAGTGCCCTCCTAACGAAGAAGTGTGCAATTCCATAAGAATCTTTTGTTTTTAGCTGGGAATTCTTACAGAGGTATAAGCGATCTTTGTACCATAATGAATCATTTTTCCAGCTAAATGTATCAGACATACTGGAATCTTGTTGTAACTTTCGAATAAGTGCCCACACTTCTTCGTCATTCTTCCATCCTCCCTTGCTTCATTTATCCAATTTTGTTGGTTAATAGAAATGGCGCACAACAATGCTTCCACATCCTCATCCTTTCTTGAGAGTGCATCTGCCACCACATTTTGCTTCCCTTTTTTGTAGATTATTTCAAAGTCATACCCAACTCTTTGTGACCCACTTTTGTTTCTCTTCAGGGGATAATCTTTGTTCTAAAAAGTATTTAAGGCTATCATGATCTGTTTTTACCTTGAAGTGTCTTCCCATTAGGTAGGGTCCCATTTCTTTAGTGCATGGAGTATTGCAACATTTCCTTCTCATAAATAGCTTTGTGTAAAAACTTTCCCTTGATTGGACGACTTTCAAAAGTAATGGGTCTTTCATCTTGCATTAGAACAGCACCAATTCCTTTCCTGAAGCATCACATTCCACAATAAAGGTTTTTGTGAAGTCCGGTGTAGCTAAGACCGGTGCTTGGCACATTGCCTCTTTAAGATGTTCAAAGGCCTTTGTTGCTTCCGGAGTCCATGAAAATGCATCTTTCTTCAATAATGTTGTTAGAGGTGCTGCTATTCTCCCATAATTCTTAACAAACTTGCGATAATACCCTGTCAACCCAAGAAATCCTCGCAGATGCTTTATGGATGTGGGAATTTTCCATTCCTTAATGGCTTTAATTTTGCTAGGGTCTACCTTAACTCCTTCATGAGATACAATATGACCCAAATATTCCACCTCTTGTACTCCAAAGGAACATTTGGATCTTTTTGCATATAATTGTTTTTCCTCCAATAGTTGTAGCAC
>APFE030260282.1:35524-52445 GCA_000404065.3 Pinus taeda | reverse complement strand
ACTTTCTCTAATGTGCTCCATTATTGAATTCCTTTGTTTGAGACTTTATTCAATTGGCTAAAAAAAGTGTTGATTTTTGTATCCTCATAATGTGCCATCAATTCTTCGGTAAAAATTGCCCAAGTGATAAATTGTTTATGAGAGCAAAGCCATTGATACCATACAACTGATTTGGTTCCAAATATAAAGTTGCCATACGTACCTTTTGTGTGTTTTGCACATTATTGAGATCGAAGAATTGCTCCATCTGTAATATCCATGTGGCAGGATCCTTGCCATCAAACTTCCTCATATCGATTTTTGGAATATGGGAGTCTTCGATCCAACATTAGCGTCTATGGAATCATGATTAACATTTATTTTATTCTCATCATGAGTTTCCTTTAGTACCCTTTCACCCTTAGTGCCCATTTCTTGTAGCAACTTATTCGTATTTATCTTCAATTCATCCATGTCTGTCTTCAAATCTAGCTTCCACGTCAATCATCTTAGCTTCTACAACTTTCTTTAAATAGTCCATATTAGCTTCTACACCTTTCTTTAAACCATCCATCTTAGCTTCTACATCTTTCTTTAAACCATCCATCTTAGATTCTGTTCCTTTTTGTGTAAGGGACAAATGTTGCACTTGGTCTTGTAATTTTGATATATCATGTTGCATTTCTTCCTCTTCTTCATGAGTCATGCTAGAGCTTTCAGGTTCCTTACTAGATGTTTGCATTTTCTTTCCTGGGGGCATCAGTTACCGATAATAATGCTCTACTATGCCCTTTGAATTCCTTCAAAATAAATTTTCAAACCAAGCTTAAGCAAAAATTTAAGAAAATCTACACACCTTTTTTCACTTTGTAAGAGCTCGATATTGCCTCCGATGTATCTCTGTCCTTTCCAATCATTTAGTTCTGAATTTGTGACCTGTAGTAGCCCTCTGTGTCCTCTTTCCAATGCCACAAGTTTGACCCAAATTGGATTCTCCAAGGAAGAGTTATGCGAAATCGCCCACAGTGACTTGATTATAGACTAGTTCAGTAGAGCGAACTTGTACGATGTGCCACGAGTCACTGTTTAGACCTTTGGATCTGAAAATGCATACAAGAAACTAAATTCTGTCTTCTTTCTGCACCTTTTGACGAAATTTCAATCCAATCCCCTGAGAGAAAGTTATGACGATTTCCCCAGGTCACCTGTTTGGAATGTAATTCAGGAGTCCGCAAAAATACCAACTTCCTTAACTCATATCTCCACAAATATAGCCCGAAAAGTTCTAAAATTCGGACCCACGATTCAGAGCTATTTCCTCTCAAATGGGTTTTTTTTGTGACTTCTGAAACATCACAGAAACAAAGTTATAGCGAAACTGCCACGATGACCTGTTTGGAGCAGCGAAACCCTAGAATCGAAAGCTCTGATACCAAATGTTATGAAACCAGCTCAAGAAAAGATAGAAAAGATAGATCAACGCCTTAGAATTTAGCCTCTTTGAGGGGGCAACATCCTTTACATTACATAAATGAACAATTCTTGGATGATTCAAACGACAAAACCTCCTTTCTATATATAGGAGTCTAAGGAGTCACAATATAATCTAGCCGACCTAACAATAATAATATAAAGCCACAAAAATAACAATAGAGGGATTCTATGGGGCACAATAATAATAATATGGGGGAAATAGGGACACAACAATATTAATAAGGGGTATAACTACAATAGTAATGGGGTAATCACTAGTATTATAGGGACCCAACATCCCACTACCTAGATTGCTTCACCAATAAATTAGTAGAGTAGTTCCTAGAAACTCTAGATATGATGAAAGTTGGGGGTTAATTGAATACAATTTCTAAATATAATATATAAATACGTAAGTATAAAATACAAATGAGAAGATGAGAAGAATGAAATCCCTCAAATAAATACTACCTTTAATGTCACAAGTTTAGGTAAACGTTCATACAAGAAGTGAGATGGTTTCTCATTGAATTCCTCTTGATTATATGACCCAAAAGAGGACAATATTTCTAATATCTTGCACTTCTAGCTTCCATAAATTATGATAATTTGTATAAAACACAAATTGGGAGTGCCTTTCAAGCAACTTGGGTGTGAGGAAACAAACTATGATAAACTATCCATGGGTGCTAATGCTAAATCTATGAAATGTGAGTGAAATAATAGCCCAAAAAAATATTTATGTAAAAAAATATAAATGTACATCAATTTGAAATAATAATTGCATGCATTGGAGGGCTAATCCCTCTATGATCAAGCTTGTATTTTATCCCAATCAATATATAACATTTTCCACCACTTTGGGAGGCTAAAAAACTTTTAAATAAGATGGATTTGTAATTGTAACCAATCAAAAGTGAAACTAGGGTTTTTATGGTTAGATCACACCTTTCTCTTGAAATTGTAGGTTGAGTGTAGATGATGGCTACAATTATATTCTAGATTTGAGAAGATCTAGAAAAACCCTCAACAAATGATGTTAGAAGAAAATAATTCATAAAGAGAGGTTTGATTTCCTCTTGGACCGTTAGATGTAGTAGAGAGGCATAAAATCCAAGATATCCACCTTGAAATGGAACTGTTTTTTATTATTTTTTGTCTTTTAGATTTTTTATTTTGTGATTTTCTATATTTGCGAATTTTTCAACAATATAAATAATTCAAATAACAAGAACTGAATTTTTGTAAAAACTAAAAAGTGGTTGGTTATTGAGTTAGGGCTTGGGTGTCTTATCTCCATTATGGAAAATGAGGGTCAAGATGAATTCCTATTTTAAGTTGGCTATTCAATGCTTGTGGTTTAGGGCAAGGAGGTAGAACCCTAAAAGTTAAATTAACTCGTCTAATCAAAACAAATTATCAAATCAAAATGTACTAGAAGGGGTCCTTCAAAGGGAAATCCCTTCAAGCATAAAATCAACTATGGAATGAAATAAAATCAAATACTTTATTGAGGAACTTCCAGGGTATGAAAAAACATGGAGAATTAATGGTTACTTTGCACTGAAAAGAGGTAACTAGATAAATTACCTTACACATCTCCCTCCAAGTGGAAACGTTTTACTTAATGGATTAATCTTGATAGACTTGTATTAGTTTTGAATTAACACAAAATTGTTGTTGAAAAATATGTTGAATAGCCAAGAAAAAGAACCTTCAAAGTTGATACCAAAGCTTCATGAAAATATCATATTATGAAAAAAATCATCTCAATAATTCACAATGATTTGGGAGGAGAGTGAGCTTTGTATTTATAGATGAGGTTGTTAACATCACTCCCCATTTTTATCCTTAGAAAATATCTAATAAAGCTCAAAAATCTTTAACTTTTCATCCAAAAACGGCTTGGATAGTAACTCATTACAAAAAAATTGATCTTACATTGCTTAAAACCATTTAAAAGAGGTTGAGGTCTCAATATAGAGGCTTGATTTGCTTAAAAGGGAGGCCAATTTTCCTTAGATGTGCAACATTCCCTTAAAAAATGGCTTGAATTGACTTGGCATAATTTCAAGAAGCCAAAGGAGGCCCTACATATCCCTCAAGTAGCTCAATGTTCTCTTAGAATTAACTTTTGACCTCACAGCAATGACATAATTACTCCTGATTTGGTCAAATATTGGTTTTGTTTGGTCATTTAAGGATTGACTTGCTGCTTATACTTTGATCTCGGTCTATAGGAGTTTTTTGCACTTCATGTGACACTTTCTTTTCCCATAAGGTGTGCAAATGTTGCTATTTTTATCCCCAAGAGAAGTCCCTCCCCCCCCCAACCCCCACTTTGACGATGGCATAATACCTAAAAGACACTTTGAAGAGGGAATATTGTGTATTTTGACTTGGAGATGAATTGGATTACCTCAAAAAGTGAAATATACCTCTTTCCTCACTTTGGAGAATGTGAAATGTTGTCTCATGGAGTACAAATTATCGTGAATTGTGAGACTACCATGAAGAATCATGGCCATGGCCAACATGGTGTGCATACATGAGGAAATGGTCCATGTAGGTAAAATATAGGTGTGCTAAGACAATGGTAACATGGGTATTCCCACCCTTACATGGTGTGATCACCTTTACAAGGCTAATACAACAAGTGTTCCTTTAATCCATGTTTCCTAATAGATCCATCTCTATGATGTTCAAATACCAACTTAGGAAATAAAAATGTTCATCAAAGTAGGGATTTACCACCCACTAGGGAGAAGTTAGCAAAGCCATAAAACCAAACACTATGAAGATGAAATTAAGAAGATTGATTATAATTTTTCACCTAGGGGAAACTAGGATACACTTTTACACTCATCCTACATGGCCTACAAGGCCATATATTGCACACATCTAGGCTTGCAAATGGCATGTTCCTTTGTCAAAAAAATTGGGGTACCCTTGCTAAAAGAGGGGTAACATTTGGCTCCAACTACAAGACACATGCTCTTCTCGATAGCACTTGAGAACCTTATAATATCCATATCTATGACTTGCACTAATGCCACAAGACAAACATCAAATACTAGGGAGGGATATAGACAAAAGTGCCTTATCCATTCCTAACAAGGCTAATAAATCATGCATAAAGGAAATGACCTCAAAGGAAAATGCAATACACAATAAAGTGAAATTATGCAATGCAAGCTAGAAGAATCTTATTATAGTATAGGCATTCCCCTTAAGGCATCATATAATACCTTTAAAGTATACATTTAAATTTTCCCATTTATGGGAAAAGGAAATATTTCCCCATCTTGATGACTAAGATAGAAATAAATTTGACCTGCAACTTCATCAATCAAATAAGGACCTAACCACAAACCTTCAAACTTACCATGATTACCTGATATTTCACCTCTTTTGTTCAAAATTAGGATGAGTTCATCATTTTGGAAGTCTTTTTGGTGAGTTTTCTTGTAAAGAAAACTCTTTGTTATTTCTTGACTCTAGCACAAGTGATCGTAACAGAACCTTCTACTTTCATCAAGTTCCACTAACTTATTGGTTCTATTTTGCAAGGATTTTGAATATGAAGAAAAATAATGCATGAATTTATATAAAATATTTTCCAGTGACTAGCAATGTTACATCCCTCCCGTACACTATTAGATTTCCATCAAACTTAACACTTTATTAAATTATTAACCTACCAAATTGTAGGTCTACTAAATAACTTACACAACTAGGTTATTAACACTCAACGAAAGCAAAAACAAAATAACCAATCTCGTAAAATGACACAAAGATTCTTTCCAATTAAATTTTTTCATTAATAACCCAAACTTACTTGGGTTCTAGTCCTGGAATAATGGCTCAACTAAGGAATAACTTACAACCTTGGATCAAATGCAACTAATCAACCCTCCTTGCTTGATATGAATCTCATTTCTTCCCTTCCTCGAAGCCAACAATCACCAAAAATAATCTCTCAATCGTATGCTTTTGTAATGTGTCTTTCCCCTTCTACCTAGCCTTACTTTTATAACTTTACATTGAGCTAAATCCATAACCCTAATCTGCAAAGTGATTGGCAGTTGATATTAAATCTCAACTCACTTGAGATAAATGGTTGATATTAAATGTATTCATTAAATCTCAACTCACTTGAGATAAATGGTTGATATTAAATGTATTCATTAAAGTAATTTAATTTACTTTTCTTAATTTTCCCTGGCTCAATAACCCAACACAATAATATGTACTTTTCCTAAGTTATACTTAGGCTACGTTACATTATAAACTTGTTCACACTAAATTTGTGCAAGCAACTACTGGTGATAGGTTACAACCTGATTGAAGTACCAACCTTAAAAAGTGAAAACAACCACTTGTAATAGGCCATAACTTCATTTCTGCAAATCCATTTTTCTTAGGTGTGTATGGAGTAGTCTTCTGTCGTTCTATACCACACTTCTTATAGAATTCTTCAAATTCCTTGCTGCAAAACTCTCCACCGTTATTTGTCCTCAGCACCTTTATCTTCTTCGTTTGGTTTCCACCATAGCCTTAAATTCTTTAAACCTTTCAAAGAATTCAGATTTTTTCTTAAGGAAACATATCCATGTATTCCTTGAGAAGTCATCTATAAATTATACATAGTACACAAACTTAACTAGTGATGGAACCTTCACAGGTCCAAAAACATTATTGTGCACAAGCTTTAATATCTATTTAACCCTCTTACCACCAGAGGGGAAGCTCACCTGATTATGCTCCCCATATACACAATTTTCACAAAAATCAAAATCCAGAGAGTTATTAGTCATACCTTCTACCATACCTGTTGAACCTCAGAATTACCCTCTCCTTAACAAATTTTCTCACATATTTCCCTTGTTTTTCCATAAGAATATAGATCCCCATCAATGATAAATGATAGATCTTGTCTTAAGGAGGGCATTAAATGATTGACATGTTATATTTTTATGTTTTTGCTATTTGAAATTGCATGGTCTAACAGGTTCTAGGTGTCAAATGAAGAAATCGGCCACATGGGCATCTCTAGAATCAACTCCACATGAATTCTATCCTAGTCACCTAGCCCAGATCGATAAGAAAGCCAACTCAAGACCATAGTCAAAGGTGGATTCAAACATATGAAACCCAGAAGCAATAGGACTCCCTATCTACCCTTTCATGGTTAATTAATAAATCCAACAGTTTTGTTGCAACATTAACTCGGATCAGCGACCTGTGTTAACGGTTTTGTGCAACCATATTGCTTGAATTCAAGTCACCTATAGCTGATAAAACATTTATGCAGTCCTGTTGTGATACGTGTAGACCACCTGTAGCTAATTTTCCTCAAAGACAGTTATGAATATTTTCTTTTAAATACCACCTGTACAAAAACAAGAGGGGTTCGAGGTTTTTGATGTATTAAGTTTAGACTTTCAACTCTGTAATTTTGGACTTTTTGTTCCTGTTTATAATATAAAGTCGTGTGTTGACCGATGATCATTTTAAAGAGAATTTTCAATTAGTTAGCAGCTCAACCCAGTCAGTTGCAAAGGGCCCCTGCACTGAAGGAGGTTTTCTTTTCATTTGTTTTTTTGTTTAGTTTTAATTTCACCATTTGCTTTTAGCAATGTTTCTAACCTACGTTGATTTCTTGTAGTTGATTTCTTTTAGTTTTGATCAGTAGCATAATGTTAGAATTCAATTGTGCAGTCTTGTTTCTCCAATCCATTTCATAAAGGAAATGAATTTATTTCTAAATAGAGTAAGGTTGAAAGTAACGAGGATGCATTGCTGACTAGTTTACTCATTGTTTTTGTTATTTATTTCCTAGTTCAGATTGGCAATGCACTGTATTAATGAATGTTTTGATCACCATTTCAAGCTGATACCCATCCTAAACTAAATGGTTAAACATTCACTTTAGACAATGGTTGAAACCAATCAGTTACTTTCTGCATGTTTTTATTTAGTTCTCTAGATCATGAAGTAGAGAAAGTTGCTTGTATCCCATCTCAAGAAGGTTATCTTTCAAAATTGAAGGTTAGAGTAACTAGAAGTACTTCGTATCCCATCTCAAGAAGGTTATCTTTCAAAATTGAAGGTTAGAGTAACTAGAAGTACTTCAGCTAATTTCATTCTTTGTATTTATTTCAACATGCCTCACAACTTCACCTTTTAATTTTAAGAATTAGATTCATGACTTAGGATTAATGATAAGATAGGATTGATGCTATGTTTTACCTTCTTTTAACTTAGATTTTGACTAGTCTTAAGTTTTTAAGTCACCTTTAGGAAGTTCAAATTCAGTTTCTCATAGTTCAGTTTGTACATCATTAGGAATCAAATAACAAAAAGCCCAAAACAATATAAAAATACAAAATAATGAAGTAAGAATGGTTAACTAAGCACATACAGTGCACTACACTTCATTAGCTTACGAACCCTAGTTGATAATTTATGCAAGCAATTTAGGACACTAAATTGACTAAACATTTTGGTGCCGTTGACGGGGAAGTGTAATTAGGTAACCTTATCTCTTACATTAAAAAAAATAAAATGATATGCATAGAGAAAGAGACTCTAGGGGTAGATTTATAGCTAGAGGCAGGAGTTCAATTCCTACAACACCACCTACTCCACTAAGAACAAGAAGAGATAAACCTCCATATCAAGCTCATACTCCTAGCCATATAACTCCTAAATTTCTAAGGTTAGAAATCCAATCAAAAGGATCTCCTATTTCATCTACTAAGATAGAGGAGAAAAATCTTGGTGCTCCAACAGAAGGAGTAGCCTTTTTCACCTCCACAGGGTAGCACCTTTTAGTTGAAGAATTAGGAGTACCTATTGAGGAAGAAGAAATAGAGCCTCTCTCCCACATACCATTAATAGAGGAACCAGAGGAAGAGAAAGTAACCTTGCAGGTTGAAACTTATACTGACTCTGAATAAACTATAATGGCAAAAGAAGGAGAGGATGGAGAATTCACTATGTTTGGAGGAGGAGGTAGAGGAAGAGGTAGAGGAAATAATGGAGGAGGCAGAAGAAATAGGGAAATAGATAATACTTTTGGATTTGCTATAGTGGATGAAGAAACAAATGCCACAATGAAAAATATCTCACCTTCTTTCCTCCCAAATTTCCATGGGTTAAAAAGTCAAGATCCTGAAACATTTTTATTTGAGTTTGAAGTCCTGTGCAGAACCTATGATTACTTAGAATACTCTCAAAAAATTAAGTTGTTTCCTTCAACATTGAAAGGAGTTACTTTGAAGTGGTTCATGGGGTTAGTCACTCAATCTTTTAGAACATGGAATGACATGAAGAAAGTGTTTTTGGATAGGTATTTGGATTATTGCGTGCCTACCAATCATAAAGATGAATTGTTCAAAATGAAGCAAAGAGAGGATGAAAATTTAGAGGATTTAATTGAGAGATTCAACTATAACTTGAAAAGAGAAAAGATGGATAATTTAGATGAAGATACCTTAAAATATCTTCTATTAAAAGCCATTAGAGATGAGTGGATAGATATCCTTAACATGATGGGGAAGGGAGATATCTCTCAACTCCCATTAAGTGACATAGGAGAATTATGTGTTCATCTCTCAAAAGGGAAATCCAAAACTAGGAAAGGTCCAAGAGATCCTTCTCTTGTTAGAGTGAATAAATCTGTAACTGGATCAGTGAGTAGGGTAGAAATTGGGAATATGCTTATGAATTTAAAACAGATATTCCAGGGAGCCTTAGTGAACAAATAGATACCCTTAAGTTTCAAAACAAGCAGAAAACCGAGGCTGATGCTTTAGATATTTTCTATCCCAAATGCAGAAAAAAAACACGCTTTAAGAGAATGTCCTTTGGATGCAAAACTCATAGAGACTTGTATGATTTGTTCAAAAAACCATGAGACCAAGGGTTGTCCTTCAATCCCAAGTCTTAAGGCTATTTTTCAAGAAGAAACAATTCCAAATTCAGCAGAATCTCTTTGCTTTGTCTCTAGAATACCTTGGCAGGGGCCACAAAATCAGGGATTTAACAATCAAATGTATCTTCAGCCCCCGCCAAATTGGAATTCTTGGCAACAACCTTGGCCTCAACCTCAGCCTCAATCTCAATCTCAACCTTGGGCTTAAGGAGTACAAAATCCTTATGGAAGATTTTCTCAATATAATCAATATCCTCCATCACATCAGAATTATCCTCCCCTGCACATTCCATAACAAAATTAGCAGCCACAACTTCAAAATCAAAACCCTCAACTTTCACTACCATTTCCACAACAAAATCCACCACAAATTCCACAACAAAACCAAAATCCTCAACTCTTACTGCCATTTCAACAGAGACCAAATCAGCTACCTTCCCAACCATTACCAAACCCCAACAATAAAAATCCTCATAATACTTGCATGGTGGAAGGACAACAATTTCCAACTTATATGATCACTCCTCTAGATCTCAATGATGGTCAACTAAGATCTGGTAGGATATTAAAGAAGGAAATGCCTTCTGTAGTTATTGAGGAACAAGACAGTTTTGAGGAAGATTTTTCTACAACCCAATAAAAGTTTTGAAGGAACATCTCTCCAAAACCAAAATATTGAAAATGAAAAACAGAAAGAACCAGTGAACTCAACTCCTATCATTGAGCAACCAATATCTACTTCTGCACCTCCTTTTCTTGAAATATTACAATTTGATAGAGGAGTAGAAAAGCATATTATGTGTCCTAATTATGATTTTCTAGATGAATTGAAAAATGTTTGTATCAAAATCCCTTTGTTACAAGCCATTAAGGAGATTCCAATCCTAGCTAAAACAATAAAGGAGTTGAGCATAAAGAAACCAGGAAGAAAAGAAATGGAAACAAAAAGAATTCACCTAGTAGGAAAAATAGTAGATATAATGATGGGAAAAATTTTCGTACAAAAATATGTAGATCTAGGAAGTCCAATTGTGAAAACACATATCAATGGAGTTGAAATTCCAAATACATTGATTGATTTAGCAGTAGCTATAAACATCATGAGCAAACAAACCATGGAATAGCTCAAGCTTCCTAATCTTCTTTACACACCTACATTACTGCAATTAGCAGACAGATCTGTAATCAAACCAAATGGTGTGTTAGAAGATATTTCAGTATCCTTAGATTCTTGGGAATATCCCATTGATTTTATGATCTTAACCCCCAAGAACAATCTAGGAGGACATCCACTTATATTAGGAAGACCTTGGCTGGCCACAATTGATGCTTTCATTAGCTGTAGATCTGGTGACATGTATATTTCTGATGGTAATTCAACAAAGAAATTCACTCTATGTCCTCCAGCAAGAACAATCACAAAAATAGATGACAAAGAATGGATTGATGATGAAAATGACATTTAGGTTCTCTTTACTATTTCATACATTAGTCAAATCTTGAATACAATGGAAAATTTTGAATCATCTCCAGAATATGAAAATGATCAATTCCAAGAAAAACCCAATATTGAATATTTGTCATCTAGGCAGGTGTCTCTTTATTATATGGAAGAATTTGGTAGCTCTACAATTGAAATCTTTCCAGGGAAAACATTGAACATAAACAATAACTTGGAGAAATTACAACAGGAAAAGCTAATCAAAACATTACAACAACATTCTGCTGCATATGCATGGGAATATACTGACATGAAAGGAATTATTCCTAAGACTTGTATACATCACATCTACATTGAGGAAGATTGTAAACCTATCATACAACTTCAAAGAAGGATGAATCCAAATCTTAGGGAAATTGTGAAAGAAGAGCTGCAAAAACTGTTGAATGTAAACTTCATTTACTCAATTTCAGACGGCCAATGGGTTTCCCCTTTAGTGATTGTGCCTAAAAAGAATGGTAAATGGAGGGTGTACATTGATTATTGAGAATTGAATAAAGTTGCCCTTAAAGATCATTTTCCTTTGCCCTTTATAGATCAAGTGTTAGATACATTAGCAGGTAAGAAGTATTTCTCATTCTTGGATGGTTTTAGTGGTTATAATCAGATTTAGGTGGCACCTGAAGATCAAGATAAAACCACATTTACTTGTCCATAGGGAACCTATGCCCACCGAGTACTTCCTTTTTGGATTATGTAATGCACCTGCAACATTCCAAAGAGCACTACTAGGAATTTTTCTGATCTAATGTGTAGAGGTATATATGGATGACTTTACAGTCTATGGGAATACATTTGAAGAAGCTTTGGAAATTTGGAAAAAGTTCTTAAAATATGTAAGGAAGAAAACCTTTCACTAAGCCATGAAAAATGTTTTATGATGTTTACAGAAGGGATTGTTTTAGGACATCACATTTTAGGAGATGGGATTAAAGTTGATAAATCTAAAGTTGAAGTCATCTCTAAATTATCAATTCCAAATTTCCAAAAGGATGTTAGAAGTTTTCTAGGATTTACAGGATATTATAGAAGATTTATAGAAAATTTCACTAAAATAACATCCCCACTCTTCAAATTACTCACCAAGGATTGTGAATTCAATTGGAATCTTGATTTCCAGTTAGCATTTGAGACTTTAAAAGCAAGAATTTCTGAAGCACCCATCTTGAGAGGTCCAAATTGAAAATTACCTTTTCACATTTCAACAGATGCTTCAGATACAGCTCTGGGGGCTGTATTAGCACAAAAATATTTGATTCCCTATGCCATCTACTATACAAGTAAGAATTTGACTCCCACTGAGTTAAATTATACTGTAACTGAAAAGGAATTTTTAGTTGTTGTTCATGCAATCAACAAGTTCAGACATTATATAACATGTTATGAAACTTTTGTTCATACAGATTACTCTACAATTAGATACTTAATGAATAAACCTATTACTAATGGTAGAGTTACAAGATGGCTATTACTCTTACAAGAATTCAATATCACTGTGTTAGATAGACCTGGAAAACAAAACACAGTTGCTGATTTCTTGTCCAGAATTCAAAATATCAAAGATGACACTCCGATTGAAGATAAGTTTCCTGATGAATATCTTTTTGCAGTGACTACCGAGACCCCTTGGTTTGCAGATATTTCCAATTACTTAGTCATAGGGAAATTGCCTTCACATTTGTTTCCTAGAGAGAAAAGAAAAATCATTCAAATAAGTGAAAGATACTCATGGATCACTAATGAATTGTATAAAACAGGTCTAGATCTCATGATCAGAAGATGTGTGAGGGAAGAAATGCCTGAGATTCTTAAGGCATGTTATGATGAATCGTGTGGTGGACACTTTGTTGACAAGAAGACAGCCTATAAAATGCTTTCTTTAGCATATTATTGACCATCCATCTTCAAAGATGCCAAAGAATATGTTAGGAGGTGTGACAGCTGCCAAAGGGTAGGAAAACCTACTCCTTCAAATGAAATGCCACTACAAATTCAGGTACTAATTGAACTTTTGAAAAATGGGCCTTGGATTTTGTTGGACCAATTAATCCCCCATCTAAGCAAAAGAATTATACATTGGTATGCATTGATTATGTCACTAAATGGGTAGAGGCTAAAGCATTACCTTTTGCTAATGAAAAATATGTAGTTAATTTTCTTTTTGAGGACATCTTCACTCGTTTTGGTGTTCCAAGAGAAATTGTGACAGATCAGGGACCTCAATTTACATCTAAAATGGTGAAGAGTCTTGTGGAATATTACAATATCAAACATAGGAAACCTACCCCCTATTATCCACAAGAAAATGGTCAAGTTGAATCTACAAATAAGGTGATTGAAGGAATTCTCACTAAGACTGTGCATCTACATAGAAGAGATTGGGCAGACAGGCTTCCTAAAGCCTTATGGGCTTATAGAACTACATGGAGGAACACAACGGGGCATACACCCTATGAACTTGTTTATGGGAAACAAGTCTTGTTCCCTATGGAGTTTCAAATCAAAACCTTCAAGATGGTAGTCCAATTAGGACTGGATTTATTAGAGGCAGAGAAACATAGATTGGAGCAACTCAATGAGCTTGATGAAACCAGGCAAGATGTAGTTCAAAGGACCAGTATATTCCAACAGCAGAGGGCTAAATGGCATGATAAATATATCAAGGAGAAGAAGTTTCAAGTAGAAGATTGGGCACTGTTGTTCAATTCAAAATTCAAATATTTTCAACGGAAGTTTCAAACTCATTGGCTTGGGCCATATGAGATTGAAGAAGTCTTTAATAACAGAGCAGTAAGGATAAGGATAATAGATGGAAGCAAAATAACTCTTCTTGTCAATGGTCATCAGTTGAAGATATATCAGAAACCAATTTCAAGAGAGGAGTTCATTAATATTTTCCATAATAACTCTGAAATGAATCTAGTGAAGAAGAATTCTTCTTCTCCCCTAACTTAGTCTTTATTTTTCCTTAAAATAACAATAATAATAATAATATTCTAAAAACTATCATTATGTTCAAGAAACTATCATTCATATTCTAAAAAGGTCATGATGATGGACCCCCTTTGGGGTTCAAAACGTCGACAGAATGAACATAATACTGTGGAGAATCTGGATCATGCTACCCCAATAATAATAATAATAAATTGTATGAGTTTGAAAACCAATCATTGATTGGCATAATTATACAGAAAATACAGGGTGAAAATTAGAGGTTTCTGACATCCTATATTTTCCATTTCCTTTTTGTATTAAGTAGTGACAAAAAGCTACATGTATTTGCAGTTTAGAGTGTGCAAATTCATAGTCTCATTCCATCTCATTCTGTTTTCATTTTATTTTTACAGTTCCATTTCATCTCATTGTCATATTCCATTTACATTTTATTTTTACAGTTTTACTCCATTTCAGCCTATTTCCCATTTTATTTTATATCTCATTTCATGTCATTGTCACAACCCATTTCCATTTCATTTTTACACTCATATTCCATAGCCATACTTCACTTTTCCTTCTTTTCACATTCTATAGCTAATTCCATTCTGCAACTAATCTAATTCTACAACTACAACTTACTTATCAGCTCTGGCACAATTGTACAGCTCACAAATAAATCATGAATGCAGGAAATTGAATAATCAAGTTTTGGAGACCAACCATGCTAAAAGTACCTATGGATCAACACCAAAGGAGTTATAAAGCAAAAGGTTAAGTTCTAAAGGTAAAATGCAAACTTTATTTCAAACAAAAAGTTAAAAACATAAGTCATGTATAGTATGAATAATTGTATGTCTCCTTCACAAGTCATCATTTGATTTGACTACCACTTCATTATACCACATCTCTACGACATCTTCCATACTCGATACCAAACAGTCCATAATAATTTCATCATACCACATCTCTGCTACACTTTCCATACTCTATACCTAAATGGCCCTAATAACTCCATTTGTTAATGGTCAAGACTACGGTGTGACCAATGTATACACATCTCTCCAAACCCTCACCATCTACTTATTCCACGCAAACCCATAGTTCTTTTTCACCATACCCGCAGTCAGTCCATTTCATAAACCAAAAGAGTAATTATGAAGGTTAAAAAATTATGTGAAACAGAAGCCATGGGACTCATTGTCAAGATAGAGCCAGTAGGAGAAAAATATATGGAGGGATTCCCACAACTCAAGGAGATACTGCAGAAGGTTGAATGGCTCAATTTCATTGAACAATTTGATGGCTTCCACAAAGAGATCACAAAATCTTTTACTAGATCATTCGATGGTACAAAAATAGAAATTGGAGACATTAAGTTTGCAGTAACAGAATTCTATATAGAAGAGGCTACAAAACTGCCAAGACATGGTGAGAGATGGTTTAAAAACAAGGAATTCCATAGTGAATCATGGAAAGTAATCCTCACGAACCCAGGTATGGATGTCTCTATGTTTAGAAAAGGAATTCCTATTTCAACACTTAAAAATAAATGGAGAAGCATGCTTTTGATATTATAGAAATTCATTACCTGTGAGGGGAGATTTGGGTGCATGTATGTCTATCATATACATTTATTGATGAACTTTCTATAAAATGGAAACATCAACCTCCCTTCCTTCCTTCTAAACAGTTTAAGAAGGATGGCTTCAAATGTACAGAAGAAAATAGAATTCATGGAAACAACCATGTACCATCATGGGTTGGTAAAAATATTGGTTGAGATTCATTTGAAAAGAATAGGAGATACTTGGAAAAATTTCCTGATAAGAAACTATTTCCAAGAGGCACCATAATCACCTGAAGAGGGTAATGTCAGAAGGAGTAGGAGGAAGAAGACTGGTATAACCATTCAAAGAAAACTTGAGTCCTCCACACAGAAAAATGATGAAGAGCTAGTCTCTGAAAATTTGATAGAGACTAGGGAGCAGATCAAGCAAAAAGGAAAGATGAAAAAGAAAGCTAGTGAAATAACTAGAAACAAACTTGGATCTTCATTAGAACAAAATGATGAACAATCAATCTCTAAAAAATTTACAGAGATTTAGGAAACAAATCAAGAGAAAAGAAAAGATAGGAAAGGATAAAAAGGGTGCAAAGGAGAAGAACATAAGCGCTCTACAACTTAGAAGGAACTCTACACTTTGAGGTATGGTAAAAAAGATATCATCAAAGGGAGTAGAGTTCATAAATCTAGAAGAAGAAACCCCGGTACCATCTCCTGATAATGTTCCATTTACACACATTCCTCAAAATTCTCCTGAACAGTGTTTTGAAGGAAGCCCCAACAGAGGATCTACAGGTAAAGACCTAGTGCAACAATAAATTTATGATTATATAGAATCACTGGAAAAGAAAAGTGCCTCAATGGATCTAGAAACCTCAGCTAATCCAGAACTCTCTGTCAATCCACAAGAACCTCTAACTGACTCTCGCAAACAGGAAATATATGAGTTAGAGATATTGAATAGACACATTAAGAAAGAAAATGAAACCCTAAGGGAACAAAGTAAATTGGATAAAGCTATTCATGATAATTCACCTAGGGCTAGGGTACAAGAAGAATAAGAAGTTAAAGAGGAATAATAGAAGCTTGAACAAAATAATCATCAACCTTAAATACATGCTTCTTATGAAGAAACCCAGGATGGTAGTCACTTCAAAGAGGAGCAAAAGAATAAAATTAGATGTACTAGCAGATGTTAGGGTCCCACCCTAACCCCCTTATCTATGTAATGGGACCACGTCATAGTCAAGAGTCAATAAAGCCCATATTAATAATTGTAAGTGGTTAATCTGCAATAAATAATGGAACCACAGTTAGTTGCAAATGGGCCATAGTATTAGATAGATGGTATTAGTAATACAATGGTATTGGCCCGTGGTATTGCATGTATGAGTCATATATAAAGGATAGAGACTCCCTGCGAGGAGCATCGTGTCTTATTTTGTAATCGAGCTCTGCTCTATTGGAGGTTGCCCCCTCGAAGAGGCAAGTGGACATTATTCTCTGAATAATAAAATCATTGCTATTC
>APFE030260282.1:7293-28451 GCA_000404065.3 Pinus taeda | reverse complement strand
GTTCTGGGACCATCCTCATACAAACAAGGCATCACCATTTTGGCTCTCCATATTTTTCCGTCTCATCTCCTCCGTCAGCAAGGATGAGACTATTTCATCAAACTGCATGGCAGTTGCATTGCTACCTATTGCAATAACCAGATTATGCCACGAATCTGGTAGAGAACACAACAAATTGATGCACTTATCTTCATTTGAAATTTTAATATCAACAAATAATAACTGACTTACCACAATATTAAATGTGTTCAGATGCTCTGTCACTGAGTCTCCATATTTCATCCTCAGGTTATACAACTTTTTCTGTAGGAACAATTTATTGACCAGAGACTTAGATTGGTACAAAGTCCCTAACTTGTCCCACAAAGTCTTTGTCGTAGCTTCCCCTGATACATTCAGCAATACTAAATCCGAGACACGCAATCATATTATGCCCTTTGCCTTTTGATCCAATTTCTTCCATTCTTCATCGAACACTCCCATTGGTTTAGTACCCAGATCTACCGCGATCCACTGTTCTTTATCCACCAACATATCCTCCAACTTGATTTTCCACAACTAAAAACTCTGACCATTAAATTTCTCGATCTCTATCTTTCCAATACTCACCATCTTCTTTCACCACTAGAATTGATCCTGCAGATCTCCCACTGAACATGTCTACCATAGGCCTGAGTGAAACCCCTCAACAAGAAAGGCATCCCCTTGAAGCCAAAAAACTGCTCTGATACAAAATGTAGGTTTTAACCCCATACAGAAATTACCTGCATACAAATTCTAAAACACTGAAAATAAACAATGCGAGAGCATAACGCATAAAACACATATACACATATATTTTCCCCTAGATCCCAAAATCGGGACTACCAGATTGATTTTTTATTATGTTCCTTTCAATGTTACAATACATATATATACATGCCGAAGCATCCAATACCATGGACCGAAAACCATCACACCCAAAACCATGTGTGAAAACCATGCACAAACCAAAGTAGTTCACCCAAAAAAAAAAAAAAATCCCCAGGGCACTTCCTGGGACCTCGTAGAGGGTTACCGCCCCTTCAAACCCCTTATGACCCCCCTACTACACAATCAGTGCAACGAAAGGGGGGCTTCGCCCCCCCTCTAACCCCCAGTTAACTAGGGCGGTTAGTCGTGGAAATAATATAACACATCCCAACATAATTTGGCCCATTTGGCCACCTAAAAATGTAAAAAATGCATGGCACATGTCCTTTGGTTTGTAATGTGATGTCAACTATTCTTACATCATGATGATGTCATGCGCCATTATGGCTCCACCTGTGCAACCACATCACCTCTAAAA
The DNA here is from genome assembly GCA_000404065.3 of Pinus taeda. Lineage (NCBI taxonomy): Eukaryota > Viridiplantae > Streptophyta > Pinopsida > Pinales > Pinaceae > Pinus > Pinus taeda. The sequence goes on along the minus strand of APFE030260282.1, from coordinate 27,121 downwards.
GCCAATCAAAATGTGTCATGTGTGATCACTGAATAGGTCCACGCTATCAACTCGTATGGTTGAAGAGGGGTCTCGTGCCTTGGTTTTTCATTGATTTTCTTTATAAAATTAAAAATACCTAGAATAGGTTGAGGGTCAGGGTTGGAGAATTTCCTTTGTTTCACACCTAAAATTGGTCCCAACCTTTGACTAGGCTAAAGGCCTAATTGAGTCCCACATGGTTGAGGATAAGGGGTCAGAGCTTATTTATTTTATGTGTCATCCTGACTATCCCATCTCTTGACTTTCAAATAGGCTTGACTAGGTTGGGGGTCAGGGCATATCCAAACCCGGCTCGAAACCTTCCCGACTTGGAACCTTGACTAGTTCACTCTTTTTAACTTTTTTAAGTCATGAACTTTGACTTGTAATAAATTTTGATCCAAGAATTCTTTTTCATGCTTCAATATATAGTTGGAAATCTCTTTCAAACCTTTATCAATCTAAGCGATTTCTAAGTGTAATTGAGATCATTTGTGGTACTGAAAATGGCTTCAAAGCCTCTATTCCTTTATCAATATTCTTGCAACCATATTTGTCTTTTCCATCAATTTTCCATCAATGACAACTTATAGCTAATAGAGAATCCCTTTCCTATAGCAATTTTTGTGTCTGATGCAATTAGTTTTTCAACTACTTGTTTTCCTTCTCCAAGTGATCTGTTCTATTTGCTTCATTAAACCTTAAGAGTGTCATTTCTTCTCTTATTTTCTTCATTTCATCTTCCATCTTGGAAATATAAGCAACACCTTTAGTTTGGGAAATCCTCTTCCATCAATGAGTTTCACCTTCTCCTACTCTACTATCAGGAATAGTTATGGTGCTACGTGTGTAGGAAGTGCTTTTCCAACCTCGATCCAAGAATAGAAGGAGGTGGTTCTCCTTGAAATAGTTTCCTTGCTACCCTTTTGATTTGTAATTTTGTAGGTTGTTTCTATAACATGGCAACTTGTTCCTATAGTTGATCATCTTACTCCGATTTTATTTTCTGCCGCATTTTCTTAAGAGGTGTTTGTATTTCTATTGTCAATACCTCTAGTACCTTTAATTGATGCTCCTATTTATCTTGAGACTCTTTTTTTTCTAGGCTAGGTGTCTTTTCAATGGTGATAGGAGTGGGAGAAGGTGGTATGTGCTTGCCACTATACCATATTCTAGTGATTTTTTGCTTCTTGGTGTAAGTAGCATATTGGGTCAATTTACTCATATTTGGCTTTACAAGGGTGATAAGTGTTTCTAATGTAGTTGCAATGTCTTTTTCTTCTTCTTCCATGAGTTCTTTTCCTTCTCTTTATGCTACAGGGATTTCCGCTATCTTTTCTTTCTTCTTTTTGGTTGGCCTTTTTTATGGTTTCTCAACCTCTATTTGAGGTTTTGTTGATTCCTCTTAAGGCACTATAATTTTTTTTAGGTTATGCTAATTCATCTTGGGCTTCTTCCAACTTTGTCTAAGGTTATGGTAATTTATCCTAGGCCTTTAAGAAAACATGTATATCCCTATCAACAAATTCTACCTAGGGAAAGGGGCATTGAAGATGTTGTAATACATCCATGACTATTAATTATACAAATGCCATGATGGGCCTAGTAATTTTGTTTTCCCTCCTTCACCTTGGTGCTCATCACTTTTAGGGATTGGAGGAGGAGCTGTGGTATACATAACAACTCATGGATAGGAAGGTTAGCTTGGAATCTTAATTGATAAAGGAATCTAAATTGATAAGAATATACTATGATTAACCTTCCCTCAAAAGAAATATACTAGAGGATATGATAGGCTATTTCATCATAGGGATATGGTAGGTTTTCCCTTCTCATCCCATTTTTGTCCTCATATAGCTTCTTGTTAGAGAGGAAAAATTCACTCTTTGCATTGATAGCTTCATGCCTTTCCTCTTTAATCTAATGCATCCCTTCTGGAAGGGTAGCTACCCTATTGAATGAGTCCTCATCAATGTATATTATCAACCCTTTGACTATAGTGAATACTTCCTAGCCCTCAGGATGTTGTAGGTTCAAGGAAAACTCTGAGGCAACTTCATCATCATATTTTGTAAGTTTCTCAAAGAAACCTACTTAGTGAAAGTTTTCTAGGATGGCCACAACCTTAGGATTCTGATGAATCTAAGTGGTGTCAGTTGGTTCTCTCCTATTGAATCCTCCCCCTATTATATGACACAACTAGCACAGGTTTGGAATTTGCAAGGAAATAATGTTTCTATGTTTCTACAAGAATTACGGTTTACCTATGGCAACAAGGAATTATGTAGCTAAGGAAAATGTACAGTTGCTAGAAAAATCTCTCAAAAACTATTTATCACTCCATACTTTTCATAATTTTGCATATTTATAGACAAAATATTGATTGACTTTTCTTATCTTAATTTAGATCCTTGACACAAAAAACATGTTGACTAATAAATTCAAGTAATTGAGCCACAACTCTAGTGCTAAAAGTGAGTAAGGGAATGGCAAGATGTTAGAATTATAATTTCTTGAGGTAGCCTCTCTTTCCTAGCTTGTTTGACGTTTTTGTGAGCATTTTTGGTGGTATTATGTATCCTATAGCAAAACCCTTTATATCATGTAGCTTGCTTTCTATAGACTAGTTCTGGTAGCTCAAATATTTTGGACCCGATATCTTGTAATCTTCTCCCGCAACAGTGGTAGACTTCATCGAGGTTTTTTAATAGTACTTGAATGAAGAACATGAAGTGAGAATAGGTGGTGAGCTTGAAGTTGATCCCAAGGTTAAGTGGAGATAGTGTCAAGTAAGTGATGAGAGAAAACTCAGCGTGCAACAGTTGAGTTGGCCCCACCTACTTTTGTTGGTCTTAGCATCCCCGTACTCCATTTTACCTCATCATCGATAGGTGATAATGGCTTTCTTTTAAATGATCCCTTGATTTTTATTATTCACCCTCACACGTGTGGAAAACTCTTAGAAAAAGTGGAGTTACTTGTCAAATTTGTCCAAGACCTATGCCAGTCTTATCTTGCTATAAAACCATTCACTTTTCTCACCCATAACATTTCCTAATTCTTCAAATGAATTCAAAGGGTAAGTGTAAGTGATCCTCATACTTGATATTTTACCTTTCCATGATGTTGGTGATCTCTTTGATGTAATTGCATGTATTCTTATGATGTTGTTGTTGAATAGGTAATCATGTCATAGTCTACAGGAAATCTTGTAGCAACTTAGGCCCATTTTGAGAGCTAGGAGGGTTGTCTACAATGTTGATGTTGATCTGGAGATGTAGGAAATGGTGTGATCATTCTCAGGAATGTTGGAGACTTATGCCTATAGGATTTTTACAAGCTTTTACAGGACTATGCAACCTCCTACAATAGCCATAGATATCCCTCATGCTCATTAAAATAATCCTCAAGAACATCAAGGGGCGTTGATAATTCAAGGAGGAGCTAATGATGGGATGGAAAGGCTTTTAATTGTGATTGTGATGGAAAAACAAGGAATTTGAACTACTACAAGATTGAAAATGATGAATGGTGGAAAAAAGGGGATGTAATGTATATTGATGGAATGGATAGGTGTTAGGGTCCCACCCTAACCCCCTTATTTATGTCATGGGATCACGTCATAGTCAAGAGTCAATAAAGCCCATATTAATATTTGTAAGTGGTTAACCCGCAATTAAGGCGGAACCACAGTTAGTTGCAAATGGGCGGTAGTAGTAGATTAAGGGTAAATGGGCGGTAGTATTAGATAGACGGTATTAATAAAACCCACGGTATTGGCCCGTGGTATTGCATGTATGAGTCATATATAAAGGATAAAGACTCCTTGCGAGGAGTATCGTGTTTTTATTTTGTAATTGAGCTTTGCTCTATTGGAGGTTGCCCCCTCGAAGAGGCCTGTGAACATTTCTCTCTGAGTAATAAAATCATTGCTATTCTGTGTTCTGGGTATATTTTCTTCGCATATTCTATGTTCTGGGTATCTTTTCTTCGCATATTCTCTGTTCGGTGTTACTTTGCAGGTTAAGAAGCATAACAATAGGTGTTAGGATGCCCATGATATTTTTTCTTAGCTTAGATGCAAATAAATTCCTTGATCTGTAGTTTTCTATTAAATTTGTGTTATCTTGTAGCATTATAGGACTTTCTTGTAGTAGTTCAGAAGAGTTGGAAAGAAATGCATGGAAAATATTTGAGGATCTAGATATAATGCTATGGATTATGGATGATGATGGAAAATGGTGTAGGGCACTATCTGGGCCCTTTGAAAATGCATGACTTGATGCCTTGGGCCGAATGTGCAATTTGGTGTGTTTGACCAACTTTGTTGGTCCTTCCCTTTGTGATACTATCTACACACAAATCAAGGTAAGATAAAACTCTCTCTCTCACACACACACATATATATATTTTTGAGGCCCACTCACTACCTCATGGAGGTTTTTGTTGATACTCATCAACGACTTTAAAAAAAATTGCAAGCCACTGCGGATGAAATCATGAAAAGGAGGTAAATATTATATAATGGTGTCTATGGTCCCTACTTATCCTTGTAAAAGGTTCCAAAAATATGTTCCTAGGTCCCTTTTCATCAAAGAAGAGGTTATGTTCATCATTTGTTCTAAAAAAAATGTCCAATTTTTTTTTGTCAAAAAAATGTTCCCTAAGCCCTCAAACTGGGATAACTATTATTTCAAAGTTGAGCTATATGCTTCATAACTACCACATATGTTCATCATTTGTTCTCAAAAATAAATGTCCCAATTTTTTTTTGTCAAAAAAATATTCCCTAAGCCCTACTTGGATGACTATTCGACTATTATTTCAAAACCTATATATTCTATACTCAAGCCCTACTTAGATGACTATCTTAGATAACTAACTATCTTAGATAACTATTTTACTATTAATAAAGTCAACCTATATACTTCATAACTACCACATACACATCATTATCATTAAATTCATAACTCCCACATACACATCATTATCATTAAATTGACTATTTATAAATAGCCATCCTATATGCTCCATAACTACCACATACACATCATTATCATTAACCACATACACATCATTATCATCATTATCATATAAATAGCCATCCTATATGCTCCATAACTACCACATACACATCATTATCATTAACCACATACACATCATTATCATCATTATCATTAAATTAACTATTTATAAATAGCCATCCTATATGCTCCATAACTACCACATACACATCATTATCATCATTATCATTTAAATATATAAACTACCACATACACATCATTATCATTTGATGTGTATCATTAAATAAAGTGTTCCATGACAATAATTATATACGATATATGTTCTTTTCCATCTTACACATTCTTTTGTATTTTAAATGAAATTACAACCATACATATCAATGTCATTAAACAATGTGTTCCATGAGAATTATTATTATATACGATATATGTTTTTTTGCATCTTACATGTGGGATAAAAGCCCACAAAAGTTTACAAAAGTTTATTTTCATTCTAAATGAAATTACAACCATACGTGCTTGCTTCTCCATAACTGCAGACTAGGCATCATTGTCATTAAACAAAATATTCCAAGAATGACTATTATTTCAATAGTCAACCTATATGCTGATTATATATGCTATATGTTTATGTGCATCTTATATGTGGAATAAAAACCCACAAAAATTATTTTTATTAGTTAAAAATATGTGTTTCAACCATAGTATGTGTGTTTTTATAAACCAAATCATTGACATTAAACAATGTATTTCATGAAAATGATTATAGCTTGAGTGGGCCTAGTAGTTAAGAGCATGTGTTTCAACTATAGTATGTATACTTTCATAAACATAATTAAGAACATGTGTTTCAACCATAGTATGTATGCTTTTATAAACAGAATCATTGACATTAAACAAAGTATTTCATAATCATGTTTAAACCATAGTATGTATACCTTCATAAACAGAATTAAGAACATGTGTTACGTAGGTGTTACGTAGTATGTATGTTTTTATAAACAAAATCATTGGCATTAAACAATGTATTTCATAATCATTGACATTAAACAATGTATTTCATGAAAATGATTATAACTTGAGTGAGCCTAATGGTTAAGAGCATGTTTTTATAAACAGAATCATTGGCATTAAACAATGTATTTCATAATCATTAACATTAAACAATGTATTTCATGAAAATGATTATAACTTGCATGGGCCTAATGGTTAAGAGCATGTGTTTAAACCATAGTATGTATACCTTCATAAATTAAGAACATGTGTTTCAACCATAGTGAACATGTATTTCAACCATAGCGTGCATTAAACAATGTATTGCATGAAAATGATTAAACAATGTATTGCATGAAAATGATTATAGCTTGAGTGGGCCTAATGGTTAAGAGCATGTGTTTCAACCATAGTATGTATACGTTCATAAACAAAATTAACAATCAAATCCCTTAATATAATCTGTTACATCTTACCTATAGGCCCTAAATATCTTGTAATTATCAAATATTATGTATATAATATTTTGGATTTATAAATAATATAGAAGACTCTCTGAGAGATATATATATTCCAAAAATTAAAATAATATATATTAATATATATAATGCAGATTATGGCTATTGAATCATCAGCGGATTTCATTCCTAAGATAGTCCTTTGCTATTTGGGTTCTTGCACGCGTTCAACAATGGAGTTGACCATTAGGAGCGAAGACTATCAGGTCCGCGTACAACGATCTCATTCCAAGCAGTGCTGTCATTTTTGAGAGAACTTGGCATGGTCCAAGAAGGCAAGGAGATGGTCCAAGAATACAAGGAAAAGCATGATCCTTGCAAGCTGAGGACTAAATCTTGGGAATTTGATTGTCATGGAAAACTCATTTTCTACATGCTTGATTCAGCAAATTTTGCAGAAGAAGTTATGATCGCTTACTAGCACCAACATAAAATAAAGGTGGTGATTTTTTCAGATGAAAACAATGCAATTACTACGTACGTTGAAGGGATTTTTGAAAAAAGGATTATATACCAATTAAAAAAAGAAATCGGCGAGGTGTTTCACACTCCTAAGAATGGAACAGAACAGTTAATTTGGTATCGATAGTGCATCTAACACAGTCAGTTTCAAAGCCTCATCTCTAGGCATAATAATTGACGGCGATGGTGGATGGAGAAATCTCCCCATAAATACACGTGAATCTCAACAGATATCTATTAATACCAACATATATATTTGCACGTCTCAGCGGTGTGGAAAAAGTTGTACATTACTTTGGGTGCACTATCTTCGTCTAACATTAAACGCAGAAACATTTCCCCTACTGAGGAGGAGCTTATTATTTCCGGTAACTGTAACTATAATGGAAATCTGTATTTTAAATCTGTATTTAAAATAAATCTTTTTATTTCAATGGCATAGAGCCTTAAGAGTCCAAGTAATCCCACACTGCACTCCCAGCCAAGGCGAAGTATGTCAGATTAAATTAATTCAAATGATAAATTTTTAACTCTGCATTCATGCAGGGACGTTGATGCCATTTATAAGCTTTCTTGACATGAATCTTTAGATCTTTACGCTGGTTTCTAGGGGTATTGTCGATCTTATAGCTATGGATAGTGACAAAGGAAGTTCTGGATCCTTCCTGTGTTAGATTTAGGTAATTTAGGGACTATATATGTCTGCAGAGGCAACAGGGCATGCAAGTGAAGAAAATGTTGAAATTGTGAATTCATTGAGAGAGGAAGAGCTCCATCGAAGCTTAGGAGATGCTTATCATAACAATCAGAAATTCACCAGTCAGGTTAATACTAAAGGAAGGATGGTATCGAGAGCGAATGACTGCAATGGAGGCAGTGATTTTGATTTCGGGAATGAAATTTCCATTTTCAATAGTGTCAAGAAGAGTGGACAAGAACAACTGGACCTTCTTTGTTCTTTTATAGACCAATATGGACTGAGAATGCTCAAACACTGGAAAAGTTTGGATCCGTTGCAACAGTGCTTCGGCCAAGGGTTTCGACATCGAAGTAGGATTGAAAGGAGGTCTCGCTCTCTTTGGATTTCTGGTTGGCTTGAAGCGTCACTCGTCTTCAATCAGGATGACGTAAGTCAGGACAAATCGCAATGCGATGTTAGCAGGTTGGAAGGAAATGCTTTTATATGGCTTATTTCTTGGCACATTTTCTTTTTGTTATGGATAAGTTTCACAAAGTGTATTTAGCTGGGGAGAAAGAAAAAGTACTATGATAAGTTTCACAAGTGTATTTGGATGGGGAGAAAGAAAAAGTACTATATTGAAGTGTTTAATTTCATTGAAAAAGTACTATATTGAAGTGTTTAATTTCATTCAGAGTCATCAACAAAAAGTGTACATAGAAGCCAATATTTCTTGGAGAGGCAAAATCCCTATTGCTTAGTTCAAGGTTAATTCTCATCAACTCCATTGTAAAACAAGGCGTAGGAAAAAGCTAAAATAAGTGTGGGAGGAAAGAGTAAGAAAGAAAGAAAGAAATTATTTTAACGTCCACGAGGCTAAAGATAGCCTATGGGATAGATTGCTACTTCATCTGCTTGATGTATTCGGTGATTTTTCTGTAAAGCTTCACAATAAATGCTTTCAGCTTCTCGACAAATCCCTTGCTAAATAGATTATCTCAAGAGCTAGCTGCCAACATATTTGCATAAATGTCCCTGTTGTCTTTGAAGGCCTCACATTCTAAAATGAAATGTTTTTATGTTTCCACTTTTTCGGAAGAACAAAAAATGCATACCCTTTCCTCCCACACTTCCTTTGGCCTTTTCCAGCACCTTGTCTCACAATGGAGTTTATGAGAATTAGTCCTTAACTGAGCAATAAGAATTTTGGCTCTCCAAGAGATATTGGCTTCTATGTATGCTTTTGGTTGATGATTATGAGTGGGATTAAACACTTCAATATAGTAATTTTTCTTTCTTCCTAGCTCTTTATCTCAGGTACGTTTGTGGAACTTTTCCATAGCAAAAGCTTTTATCTCTTTGTTGTTTATGGTACACACGTTCAAACAAATACCCCATTTACTAAACCATTTGTTATTTTGTTGCATCCAAGTTTTTTTGCTCTTGCACAATCTATCATTAAAGACAACCTTAGGCCATCTACCTTTTACCATTTCCTCAATTTTTTTTAAATACCTTATGACTCGCACCATAGCAATTGTTTCATTAGGAGCAGTCCCTGTTTCACTTAACAAAATATCATAAGGAACTACACTTTTAATCTTAAATTTGTTTGTAATCAAACGCTTCTGAATTTTCTCAATTTGTCTCCACTACATGTCGGAGATACTGCTAGCCCACAGTTCACAACCATACAGAATCACCGGAATCACTAGAAGCTCAAAAAGAGCTTGAGTGGTCTTCTAGTCCCATAACTCTCCCTCTCTACACCTATTTTGAAAAACATAAAATGCTTTCCAACCCCCCAAAGTTCTTTTATTTCTACAACCATTCCAGCTTAGATTTTTGTTGAAGTCAATTCCGAGGTACTTGTAATCCGCAAATTCTTCTAGAATGTTGCCTTCAAAGTAGAATTTATGCTCGTTATGTTTTTTTTCTTAGAGAAGACCACGACTTTTGTTTTGTTGAAGGGATAGTAAGTGCTCTTGCAAACCAAGAGTCGATTTAGCAATCAGAATAAGATCATCTGCATACAAAAGAAGCCTTATACCAAACTTGCACAAATAGATACCATCACCCCCTTGCGAATTTGACCTGCTATCGCCCCAAGAAACTCTCCTAGGTTGTATCTCAGAGATGCTCAGGAACACTACAAACTCAACTTAATGTTGGAAATGGATGAATGGAAGGAATGATGCTTGTTCAAGCCAGATAACCACTTCTACTTTGCTTGACTCCAGACATATGTGAACACCCCCAGACTACAAGGCTTTAGACCACCAATTACTCACAATTTAAGGATTGGGTGAACATGGAGAATACTGGCTACACCAGCGGATGCACATGACCTTGTGATGGCCGGCTGCAACCGGTAAAGAGGTCTGCAAATCTAATTCCCTAATGTATAGACAGGATGACAACTCTCTGGCATTAGGTGAAAAGAAACCTATGTAACATATTCACTGATACATACAAGATTTTAACATAGAGGTAGGATGACAGCTCCTCTAATGCTAAACATCAAGAATTTAATAAAAATGTATAACAGGGACATCCTAGAATAGAATAAAAATGAAAAGTGAACAATTCATAGCAAAAGAAGCTTGTATTAGCTGCAAATGAAGACGAGAAGCTGCAAGTATCAAAGCAGTTACAGTCTCCAGAAGTTGAACCTTACATCAAAATAACAACCATCAACCCTGATTACATCTTGTTTGTGGATATATATAGAGTTTGAAAACAAAGGCACTCGTTCATTCTAAGTACGGAGGGGTCATAATTGACCGCCAACCGCTTTAACTGTCTGATAGAGTCTGAGTGCGATTACTTGCTTCAGAGGACAGATTTGATCTCCTCGAGTGCTCCGCTGTCTTCTCGGGTGGCTGGAGTATCATAAAGGATGAAGTCCCATAACTGTTAAATGCATTCACTTGCTCAGGCTCTGTCCTTTTCTTTCTCATCCATATTGTCTGTTGAAAGTAGTTGTTGAGGAGGAAATGCACTTGGTACTAAAAATTGATCACCTTCGTCTTTTCAGGAGCATAGAACTGTTAAGGTATGTGGACGACACAGTGGGTGGAATAGCCTGATGGTAGAGCGATATCGGCCGTTGGATCAGGTGGATAAACGGCGGAGATGAGTCAACACGGATATCTGAGGAGACGGGAGCGGGATGATCATGGGCCGTTGGATCTCGAGCAGACAGATCCAACGGTCTTCAGGTAGCGGAAGTGTACAAAGGTTGGCGGGCGTGGATGAGTGGTAAGCGGTATTGGTCGCACCACGTTGGGGAGTTTGGTGGTAAAAGGGTGCGGCGCGCGATACCACTCAACATGTGACACATAGCAACAGAGGAGAGAGAAAACCGCTCTCCATCGCGCGCTAACATGCTATTGCTTTGTGGGTGCGAAATGAGCGAAGGCCGTTCAATCTTGTCGGGACTAATCGGATGGCGGAGGAGTGATCAGACGAGTCATTTTATCAAGCGCGACGGGAGTCGTTGGATCGGGTTTTTCTTTTGATAGTTTTGGGCCTTTATGTAGGGCGATGTGCGATTACGATCAGATCGCATCGCAATATTGCATCAGTGGAAGTCGAGGGGCGCGACTTTAATACACACATGGATGCGATTTGCGATAACGACTAAACTTGGACCTGATAAAGGCATTACTCGCTACTAGGACTGATGAAGGGAGAATGAGCGATGCAAGGGAAGGAGAAAGTGACCATTATGAGTCTCTCTTAAGCATGAATATACGGTCGAGCTGGTATTTGATCCTCAAATTATCAAAATATGTAGCAGAGCTAATATGACCACTCCTCAATCTTGTTGATATATAAACCAAAAAGGGTAGGAGACAGTGGGCAACATTGCTTGACCCTGATATCACTTCTAAAACTTTCAGAAATGCCTACTGAAGTTCTAATTTGGACTTTCACCTCTTCATATATCCTATGCACAGCTGCTCTTAAATACTTAGGAACCCCAAGTTCCTCCATTCTCTGCCAAAGTTTATCCCTAGGAACCGAGTCAAATGCTTTTCTGAAATCAACAAAGCAACAAAAGACTTCTTCCTTTTTCTCCCAATCTTTTCCAATGATGTGCCTTAAAATTATGCAATGATCAACTGTGGAATGTTTAGGTCTAAAACCTACTTTCCCTTTAACATGCTTATCTCTTTCTTCTGCCCACTTGCTAATTTTGTTTTCTAGCATGCTTCCAAATAGCTTTGCAAACAAAGGGTTTATCATGATGGTCCTGTAATTGGAGGGATTATTGACATCATCGCTCTTGAAAAGAGGTGTTGCCAGACTAGTTGTCCAATCTCTGGGGAGCCCTTGTTGTATGATGTTGTTGAAGATTTTTGTAATATGAGGTGCAAGAATCTTTGAGCCCCACTTTAGATATTTTGCTTTGAGTTCAACTAAGTCTTTTGCTTTTCCAACACCCAACTTCTTGATACCCATCTCTACCTCTTGTACCGTGAAGAGTTCAATATCAGTGTTGACCAAGGGGGGAGGGTCAACCTGGGGATCCTGCTCATAGAGTTGTCTTGAATAGTCAAACCATTTAGAAGCTGTAATATTATTTCCAATGTTTATCTTTTTTCTGTTGGAGCTCATTCCAAAATAATTTGGGATTATTTTTCCCAAAGAAGATTAGTTCTTCCCTTCTTGAAACCAGGAAATTAGCCTTTTTCTTGTTTAATAACTGCTTGTAAGATTTGAGCTTTATGTTATCCTTGTTTGACTCTTTCCATATTCTCCTTGCCTTTTTGCATTAACCGGAAAGCAATTTGTTTCAGACTTTTTAATTTTTGTTCTTTTGCACTTTGCAGGTGCACATTGAATTAAATGTGTTAATTCACGACTATGAAAGTTGTGAATTGTAGTTTTCTCATTCTCAAAGAGCCTCTCTAGCGTCATTTTGAAGGTATTACAATTTCCTCGGGTCAAAAGAATCCTACCCTGTGGGTGATTTTCTTGGACATTTTGAATTTTTGACTAATTGTTTCTTTCCAATCCAAGAGAAACATAAATAAATTGGCTTGTGTTCTTATTTCAAAACCCACCGCTGGTCTCTAACCAAAACTTCCATTTTCTCACACAAACCATGCGAGCAAATTACATAATCTATCCCACTTGCTCCATTGTAAGTATTGCAAGTGAAATTACCAGAAAAAGTGGAAATAGAAAAGAATTTCATTTTAGAATGCTAGGCCTTCAAAGACAATAGGAAAAGTTATTCAGATATTCTAGTAGCTAGCTTTTGAGATAATCTATTTAACTAGGGGTTTGTCAAAAAATTGGGAGTGTCTATTGTAAGGCTTCACAGGAAAATAGTCGAATACATCAATTAGATGAAGAAGCAATATGTCCCATATACCATCTTTATCCTGGTAGACAATAAAATAATTTTCTTTATTTTTTTTATTAATTCAAAAAATAAAGTTATTGTTGTTTTTGAAGTAAGTACCAAAACTATAAGGTAGCGAGCTCTTTCCGCTGGAGCAATTGTTGAACCTTCAATTCAAGGTGGCGAGGGTGTCGAGCTTTTATCGCTGGAGAAATGGTTGAACCTTTAATGCTTCTAACAGGCTTGAATACAGCACACGAACTTAAATATATATGTTCTAATGCGAGCAACTGTCCTTGTATCATGATGCGGGATTAAAAGTAAAAAGTTTGGATCCTTGCGGAGACATTTTTGATGTGCTTATCATCTTCCCAAATTTTGTCATCTTATATTTTGAGTCAAGATAGCTTGCCTTCCTCGTACAGGTCTTTCCTGAATAAACATGGTGGAAAGGCTGCCATGATCTTGAGAGTAATGCCTCTAGCGGGCGTCATGTCCAGTTGACCCAATTGCGGGGTTTCACTTTGATGCACCTTCATCGTGTTTTTGTGGATTGTTTAACTCTATATGGATATGTGGTACTATTTTTTATTTTTGAGTTGTTTTTTAAATGAGATTGTTAATTAGGTTATGGATATGGTATATATGTATTATTATTTATTTTAAATAAAAATAAGTCAGTGTTAAAAATATATTATATTTCAATTAAATATAATAATAATGAAATGGTTTATAATATTTTTAAATGAAATCTATATTTATAAATATATATGTTGGCTTAGATTTATGTCATTATATTTCATCTTAATAAATACAAAATATAAAGTATGTGTAATGAACTTATATGAAGCATTAATCGCTAAAACCTATAAATCATTTGTTTAATAAATGCATTCAATTATATGATGATATCAAATTTATATTATGGATATAGATATATGTGCTCTTTTTTCTTATATGATTTGGGGTTGATTTTGATTGCTACCATTATACCTCTAGGTAAACTCATGTGTGTCTCAACCCATGGCTTACCTAGTTAGTTAAGGGCATTTGAACCTCAAGCCACATATTTCATAAAAACTTTATATCATGATGATGGCTAGAAAAATAAATAAATATATTTAAATTAAAATCAAAAATTGATTTATTATATAATTGGTTTAATAAAATATTTTATATATATATACTATTATAAAATTGTTTGCATATATATATAGGAATAAAGATATATATATATATATATTATAAGAGAGAGAGAGAGAGAGAGAGAGAGAGAGAGAGAGAGAGAGGTGCTCAATTTAATAATAAAGTCAAATTTCCAACATTATCAATTTTTAGAAGACCCATATTAAATTAAAAATAATACAAAAAAATAAAATTTAGGGGGCAAAGGAGTTAGATACGGTAAGGGATAAAGAACATATGAGTCACGGTATATGGGCTACAAAGGTATGAATGCATTTATAGGCATTAGGACCAAGAAGTTGTAAGGGTGAATATTTATGCAACCTATAGGGATTGGGCATTGAGTATGATATTGGTTATCGAGGTTAATGTCTAGGGATGGTAAAGAGTGAGTTATGGTTTAGTGGTTATATCCATTAGGGCTTGATATTTCTAACCATTAGCAAATATATAGTTTGTGAGTTATATATATTAAAAGATGGAGTTATTAGGGTTAAGGGTTCTTGTTTTCTCTAAATTCACACAGAAGCAAAGGAGTTATCTCTACACTTATCCTGCCTCGAGATCTACCAGATTGTGGATGAAATATTCAAATTAATCTCCTGGTTCACAATGAAATAACCAACCATAATATCAATGGAAAAATATAGATAGATGTTCACACCTTATAACCTTCATAGGCAAGTGTAGATTGTGGATGACTTATAGCAATTAGAAACCCTACTCCTACCCAAAGATCCCACTCCAATTCCTTGATCCAAAATCCTATACACAAGCAAAAACAAACAAGGACAATGTTTCCTCTGCAATAGGCAAGTTAGCATGTACTATTAACTAATACAATAAATAAATCACATTTCTCACATATACAAGCCTGAAATGGACAAGGGAATAATTTTTTCATTCATACAACATAAAAGTACATGAAGAATTATACCTTGGTCATAGGATGTGCTCTCCTCTAATCCCTTAGTCCTCCTCTTCCCTCAGCATACATACAGATTGGGCTCATTTGAGAAGCAAAGGAAGAGCTTTAAGGCGATATTTCACCAACATTACTAAGTTATTTCTCTCTCTAAATTTCCCCCCACCCTTAAGAGATTCTCACTAAATAGGCCTCTCATAGATCTAAGAGGATGTATCTGGACACCTAGGGCTAAGAAAAGTTAAGAAACTTCTACAATCATTGACCCTCATCCAATGTAGGATAAAACAAGTCGAATTGATCTCCTTGGAACTTCTAGAATTTTGACCTCCATCGCTCACGGGAGAAGGTTAAGTTGTATACTAGGTGACAAGATGCACACATTCATGAAACAATGAGTACACAAGATGCCAAGCTTGTCGGAGCAATGGGCTTCTAACTAAGCACAAAAAAGGAAGAAAGGGGTATATTTAGGCCAACAACTGAAAGATGTTGACATATGGTTCCTCTCATTGATAAAAAAAAATGACTTGGACTATGTTATTCATCCCCAACTTTTGTTCTTCATAAAAATTTGAAATAGTGATATATATATATATTATATATATATATATTATATATATTATAAATATAGATATAAATAATTATTTTAAAATTATCAATTTAATTTTATTAATGCATGTAAAATAAAATGTTAATGTTATATAAAAATTATATTTTCATTCTAGTGTTTAAAAGATAAAGTTTCAGTTTTATTAGATTTTTTTTTTTAAAGATAATTTATTAAAAAAATAAAATCAAGTTAAATATCTAATATTTCTAAAATTAAAAAGAGATCCCACTTTATATATAAGTAGAAAAATTATCATTAAATTTAATATAAAAAAACATTTATTCCCTTATATAAATTATATAATAATAATAATCTATATTAAAGGTGAATGAGAAGCTACACGACAATTTGGTTATGAGATTCCCTTGTTTATGGGACAAGGGCCCTCCTTCATCCAAAGATTAGATTGATAAAATAAATAGGTGCAAATACTCTATCCCATCTGGATTTGGACATGTAATTTCTTATAAGGAAACACACATACATAAATTGTTAGCAAAGGAAATGTCATCTACTACAACGCCACCCTTAACAATCCCACTGTGAATTATGAACCCAATTTCTAGGTAAGCTAAAGGACCATTAAGACGCACATCATACAATGCAAAAGCATCACATAGTTATAGTATTTTTATGACCTTATAATCCCTTGTTGTCATGTCAGCATTGGAAGTGCTTCAAACATGCCCAACACAAAGGAAAGTTTTTAATTTTGCATTAGGTATGATCAAATCTTTTGTTCTTTCCTGATCACCTTTCAATTATAAAATTTAGAACCATGACTCCCATCATTAGTCACTTTTAAAATTCTAGTTACGATTTCTAATGTCACCACCCATTGATTCATCATCGATGAAGGGGAATCCACATGTATCATGTCAAAGATAGTATGGAATAAACTAGGATCCCAAAAACTTATAACTTCTTCCATCCCATTAAGGACATACGATGGTCGGCCTTCGAAACTAGTAGGACTCTTTCATAACATTCAAGTAGAACTTGATAGAAAAAGAAATTCATTGATATTGAAGTCTTGGATGCCCTCTTGGATTACAACATTTTGTTCAGAAGAAATTACATGTATTCGATGAAGGTTGTTTCTTCTTTAGTCTTTCACACCATGAGTTTTCCCCATAATGGAAGGATCATAGCCATTAACCAATTAACACATTGATTCAAGGGCATCCCCCTCCCCTAACATTTTTTTTCGTTTGTGGGATCCCAACAAGAACTAGTCCCCTCTTTTATGGAAGTTGGGCCTAGAATTTTTAAATATTTCGCATTACTAGGCACCTACCTAGGATACCCCTAGCCATGACTTCTCCTATGATATCACTTGTATGCATAGTAACCACCTCTTCTAGAAAATCCTCTTAGGAAGATCAATCCAAAACCATGGAAGCATGGATGGATTTGGCAAGTGATGTGCCCTTTTTGTCGTATGCTATCACTAAAACTCTATTCCTTTACCCCTCACCTAGTTTTGTCTCACACCAAATGATGGAAACACTTACCTTTCCCAATATGGCTCTAGCACAACCCACTTAATTTTTGGCACCCTCTACCACATTAAGTATGTCAACAGTTTCTCCTATCAGAAAAATTTCATTAGCCCCACCTATGGAGGACCCTTCACCTTCGAGAACACCAACCAACACAAGGACACCAAACAGAACCAAGTAAAAGGAAGGGAGAAAGAAAAAGAATAAATACCCACCATGCACAATAAGAAGCCAACCAACCAATGGAAGTTTGAATCATCATGTTCAAGAGAGAGGATTTTTTGTCCCATGCATGGATAGTCAAGGACTATGAGAGAACATTTATGGTGGTGCAAGGAGAAGACATGCTACATGTAAGGATAGTCATGCACCATGCAAAACAAATCTTGTCCAAATATAAAGAAGATGTGGCATATGTGAGAACAAATATGGCTATGAGAAGGAAATTCATGACTCACGCAAGGCAAATCATGGACATGAAAGGAGAGTCATGGAGATGGAAGTGTGAAGGAAATTCCCTCCTCACTAAGAGGGAGTGTCGAAATGTTGGGTAGCTCAAAAGGTATTTCCAAGAGAAGGAAACCCACCAATAGTAATTGGTTGGACAATTTACCCAAGGTTTAGGTTTTGGGCCCAAAGTAGTGGGTTTGGGACCTAAAAGAAATGAATATTTTATTCTAAGGGTAAAAGAGTGAAAACCCTAAGATATAGAGTTTTTCTAAATGCACCTATAGAGAAAAATATAAATAGAGAGCCTAAGGAGAGGATCAACACACACACACACACACATATGAGAAGGACTTCATGTGTGGAGAAGATAATGCAAGAATGTGATATTAGAATCCCTAAAGTGATCCACAACTAATGGAGGATGAATTTGTGGTCTAGTTTAGTTCTTGAAGATGAATTCTATCTTAGAGAATAGGTTGAGAATCTCTAGTCAAGAATGTTAAGGGCTTAGTTATGTTTTTTGGTTGTTAGAATAATATGTGGGTGATCTGAGCCCTAGAAGAGGGTTGGACAAACCCATTTCTATGCCGCATAAGGAGCATGGAAGGTCAAGGTTGTTGTGGCAAGGAGAGCACTAACCATAGCCACAAAGAAGGTTTGTCCATGCTTAATAGTAGCCACAAATTGTGCAAGAAGTTGAACGAAAGGGATTGAGGGTTCTTGAGGGTATTTTGAGACCTACCATGAAGGATAGTCAAGCCAAGACAATAATCCATCCTTGAGAGAATAGAGCTTAGAAAGTGAGCCACAAAACTTCAAGAAGAGATTGAGCTTGAGAAGATATGTCTTTCCAAGGAAGGTCAAGTGATCTTTGTGGTTCTGCGTTGAGAAGAAGTCTTATATTTTGGTCATATGTCTATTGGTATCTTGAAGTATGGTTGAAGAACTAAGTATGCAATAGGAGGTCTAGAAGAACCTTAGATCTATTATAGAAAAGTCGGAAGGTCTTAGGTAGTGCACAGAGAGGTTCATTAAGGCCTCATCCTTGTCTTGTAGTGGGGTTGAAGGGTCTCATTTGGAAGATAAAGAGGTTGAAAGCCTCAGACCAATGACAAAAGGAAGGCTGATGTGAATCAGACCAGGAAGGAGGCTAGCTGGTGTGGATGGGAAGTTTTTGTTATAGAATAAAGAGGTTAGCTAAGTTAGTCGTGAATTATGTTCACAAGTGGAAGTGTGAACAATGTGTTTTGAGGGCCTAAATAAAATGATCATGAAGGAAAAAAAATATTGTGAGTTGATGAGGTATTTTGGAATTCATATGTATAAGAAGTATGAAGAATGACTTGTTATGAGCAGTTGTGAATCATGAAGATATGAAAGGATCCAAATCAATGTATGATGAATTCAAAGGAAACCAAGGACAATAGGATAGAAAGGGTTGGAGGCAAAGGAGGGATACAAAAAGTAAGTCATATATTTTTTCCCTTGATGTGATGGGAAGATTCAAGGTCTAATGGATCCAACCTCAAGCCCTAATCTCTTGTATATTGTGTATACTAGCTATACTATTGTTTTAAAGGGCCATGATCATTGGTACAAGAGTTCTGTGATTCTTTTATTAATGGACTAATAAAAAAAATTAGCTTTGGGATTGATATCTGTGTGTACTTTATTGATTTCACTGTTGTAGATTTATGTTATGTAGAGTGCTTAAGTTGGGGGTTTCTAGTGTGTTTTTGTGCCTAGTTAGCCATAGATCAAATCTAGGGCCTAAGTAAAATTCAACATAACCATGGTTTAAAGGAAACCACTAGCATCTCAGGGACAACCACATAAAATTTTCTTAATAGATGAAAATAATATAATGATTAAAGGATTAAAATATACCATGATATGATGCTTTTACAATCGTAAGTTAAAGTATTAATGTCTTAATCTATCTTTGTATTATGCTTACCCAAAGAGGACCATCACTGGTATATCAACACAATATGTATTCAATATATATACTACTACTACATGTATGCCATTATATATACTAGCATAAATATCAACATAATATGTTAGTATGTATATTGGCATAACAGGTTGTTTTATATA
>APFE030260278.1:5838-32288 GCA_000404065.3 Pinus taeda | reverse complement strand
GCGGCGATATAGATGTGTATTCTGTGTGTGAGCGAGAAACAGAGAGGTGAGACTGTGAGAGAAAACAGAGGATATTACAGCGGCTTTGCTGTAGGTTGTGTCTCTTCATTTTGCTGGATAATAGAAAGGGAGGACTGGCTGTTCGAGGTGGACGTAGCCCAAACTGGGTGAACCACGTATATCTGTGTCTCTCTTGTTTTGTGCGTTTTCTGTGTTTATATTTCTGCAATATTTTATGTGTTCCATTGCTCCGTAATATATAATTTTCTAACACATGTGTATATGTGTGTATTATTGTAAAAACCATAATGAGTTGTGTTACAAAGCTCTAGGAAACAATATGTTTCTCATGCTTTATAAGATGGTCATTGTAAATACTGCAACAAGTTGTGTTATAAAGCTCCATGCACAATATGTTTTGTTTTCAATGGTCTTGTTGGTTATAGGTGTCATTGGATACCGAGGATCGTGTTCCCCTAAGGGGGAGGGTTTTGTAACAACCCCTGTTAAAAATCCATGTAAAAATATATAAGACCACAATCATGGGACATGTATTCCAAGATGAATGGTGGGAAAAAAACATCCTAGAAGGTGTTCATTTTGGTTATTATGGCTAAGGAAATGGAAAAGACTTTGGAAAGCCAAAGTGGCATTTTGGCACATTTATTTATGAAAATAATGGAAATTAAGAGAAATGGAAGGTGAAAGGTCACAGGTTGCATGTGAGGAAGAAAATGAAGGAAAATAATGGAAAATGAAGAAAATAGAGGCCTCATTAATAAAAAGGATTATGAGGATTAGTTGGAAATCATTTGGCTCAAGCTTTTGCTCAGCATTGGATCAAGAAAGGAAAAGAAGGCAAGAGGAAGGAAGGAGCAAGCAAATACAACAAGAATAATTGCAGGTAATATATTGCATGTGTGATTTCCTAGTTGGTATTGACATGCGTGGCTTTTCATGTTGTTGTATGGTTCTCTTGTTGTCGGTGGCATGGTTTTGCCAAGTTATGGCAGTGGCTTTCAGCCTAACCTTGCATTTTTCTGGATAGCCATGGTGTGATGGGAATTTTTTCTCGGTTTTTAGTTTTGGAATTCCTGGATGGTTTTAGAATCCAGGAAAAAAGTGGTCTCAAGAAAATTCCCAAAGGCCTAGGAATCCCTTAACCAGTTTTGGCGGGATACACAGTAAAGCCTGGGGGTGTAGTCTCAGTTTAGGGCATGGTGATCCAATTTGGATTCTGATAAATCCTGAGAGACTGGCGTGTCGATTTAGGACCTAGTGATCTAGTGTGGATTGTAGTAAATCTTGAGAGACAAGGAGACAAAAAATTCCTCAAGGATAGTGATGGAGGCTGGAGGCATTCCTAACTCGGCTTGGTTTTATGATCTCGGTGCCAGTTTTGGTGAGATCACAATTTGGTGAGGGTGGTGGTTTAAACTTTGGATTCCCTTGGTTGTTTCTGGATTGGTTTATGCATGATATCCCACATTCATGCTTGGAATATCGCATAGGGGTGACTCGCTGAAAGAAAGATTTGGTTCAGCCATGTCTACGGTTAGGTGGTACATGGAAGTCCCGAACCTGGTCGACTTTTCCTATGATTAATACAAGCTAAGTTCTCTTGCTTTTGTGCTTGTTAATATGTGGCTTTAATGGTTTTCGTATCATTGTTATTTTCATGGTTGAATGGTGGTTATAAGCATGGTTATATGATTGGTTGTTGTCATGGTTATTTCATGTATTTACTTGTAACTAAAAGGATAATGGATGCAAGACCTAATTGATGTCAAAAAAATTAAGGGAAGAGGGTGGTCATCCTTATTGTCAAGTCTGATATGAGTTATCATTCATTTATGCTCTTTCTTGTATTCATTTCCTGTAGATTGCATTGATGCCAAGTGTTTGACAAAATGTCAATCCATGTTGGGGATGGTGAGGCCTAGTCTTGGAGTCAGTTTTTGATTTGTAAGACTTGTTATTATGTAAATGATGGATTCTGAAAGTGTCATTGAGTTTTTGGCAGTGACCTGAGCTCTAGGCATGAAAAAGTGGCTCAAATCCTGGGGACATTGGCACAACACTGAGCAAAATAGTGCCTGGATGTTGGCATACCATACTATGGGAGAGTCCAGAGTCTTCTAGACGCATGCATGCCCATATCATGGGAGCTTCCAAGGGTTAATTGATCTAAAAATTAGTGGGACCTAGGGGATGGTTACCTGAGAGGTTGGGATGGTTCCTGGCAGTCTTGTTGCTGATATGGAAGGTTTGTATGGTGTGTTTCCATGGGTTCCACTTCCTTAAGGTGACTTAGGAGGGATAATCATATCATAGTAACTTCTTGTCACATGCTTACCCTAGTTGGACGGTTACTTGGGTAGATGTGGGAGGAGGGTGCTACAATGTAAAGGCATGGTTGTTAGGGATGAAGAAATTATTTAGATTGCATAGTTATTAAGAGAACATGAAATCCAATATAGCCACCTTCAGTCTCAAAGGGAAAGAAAATATTTGGTGGGAAGATGTGAAGAACGTTAAGGGCATTCAAGAAGAAAAGTTTATTTGTGATGATTTTGAGAGACTCTTTACAAAGTTCCTATCAGAGAGGTACTATGATGACAAAGCTAAGGAGTTTTATGAGTTGCATATGGGTTTTATGATAAATGATTAGTACACTAGCAGGTTCTTGATGCTATTGAGGTATGTTCCTTACCTCAAGGATGAGAAGGCTAATATTTAGAGATTCATCAGTAGATTTCCAACAACATATAGAGATTAGATTGAGTTTGATGAACCTATATCGTTGGAGGAGGTCATCTAGAAGTTGAAGCATTATTATGAGAATTCAAAGCAAAAAATTGAGCCTAAGCATGATTTGAAAGGAAATGATAAAATTAAAGGGAAGTGGCCAACAAAGCGGGGAATACCTCAAGATGCAAGTCAGAAAGAAGATGTTGCTCTTTATAAGAAGTTCAATGCAGTTGAGAAGGAACATGGTTCACAACCTAGAGAGTAACAAACTAGAGGTGATGGTAGGGGACCGTTGTAGTGTTGGATATGTGGTAAAGATTATCGCAAGAAGGATTGTCCATTGTACCAAGGTAGTAGGCCTGAGATCTATAGTGCTTAGGAGGCGCAGACAATTGGGGATGTTGGTCATAACACTCCGCAGATTTATGCAATTGTGGACAATAAGTAGGAATATCACCAGGAATCCATTATTGAGATCGAAGGTAAGGTATGTGGTTAAGTTGTTTCTCTTTTATTGATCTTGGATCTATTTATAGTTAAGTTAATCTTGACCTAGTGGATAAGTGTGGTTTGAGAAAATAAGTACATGCAGAGTCTTGGTTGGTGTAGTTGACTACAGTACTAAGAATATAGTTCATTATTGGGTAAGATATTGTGCATTTGAGCTTAATGGTATACCTACAACATCACATATGAATATACTGCCACTGGGATCATATAATATGCTTTTGGGTATGGATTGACAGTATCTTCAAAGGACCAAAGTAGATTTTTATGACAAGGCCATTGATTGTTTCAATGATAATGGGGAAAAGAGAATCTTGTAGGGAAAGAAGAAGCCTACATCAGTTAGGATGGTCACAACTATGCAGGTTAAGTGCAGTTGCAGGAAAGGGTGTGTGATGTTTGCAGTTCATATTTCTAGTGATGAGGGTAAGGATGTTGAGGATGCAAAAATCTTCAAGAGATACCCTATATTACAATAGATTCAAGATTTGTTTCCACTAGAGATTCCACAGTTGCCTCCCCACAGCAAAGTGGAATTTTCTATTGAGTTGGTACTAGGGGAAGCACCAGCATCAAAGGCACCTTACAGGATGAGCACACCAGAGTTAGTAGAGTTGAAGTTGCAGCTGAAGGAAATGATTTATAAGGGATACATTAGGCCAAGTGTATCACCTTGGGGTGCACTAGTGTTGTTCATAAAGTAGAATGATGGTACCCTCAAGTTGTGTATTGATTATAGGAAATTGAACAAGATTATGATCAAGAACATGTACCCATTGACGAGGATTGATAACTTATTTCATCAGTTGAAGAGCAACAATGTTCTCGAAGATTGATTTGAGATCAGGATACCATCAAGTACACATCAAAGGAGAGGAAATCTGCAAGACTGCTTTCAGGACCAAGTATGGGAATTATGAGTTTATTGTGGATCTTTTTGGTTTGACTAATGCCCCAACTAATTTTATGTGCTTGATGAATAGTGTGTTGCGTCTTTATCTTGACAAGTTTGTTATTATATTCATTGATGATATATACATATATTCTTAGAATGAAGAAGATCATGCCAAACACTTAGCAACAATATTGAGATTGCAAAGAGAGAATCAATTGTATATTAAGCTTATCAAGTGTAGCTTCTTTCAGATAGAGGTACATTACTTGGGACATGTTGTCTCCAAGGAAGGCATAGCAGTGGATCCAGAAAAGATAAGGGTAATCATGGAGTGGGAAACTCCTAAGAATGTGGATGAAGTCAGATCATTCATGGGGCTGGCAAGTTACTACAAGAGGTTCATCAGGAAGTTCTCATGCATTGCGTATCCTATTAAATCATTACAAAGGAAAGGTAAGACATTTGAATGGATAGAGGATTATGCGGCTAGTTTTGAGCAGCTGAAGCAGTTGTTGACCAATGCTCTAGTTCTTAAGATTATAGATCCAGACAAAGAGTTCATGGTGTGTACAGATTCCGACAAGAGAGGACTTGGTGGGGTCTTGATACAGGAGAGACAAGTGGTGTGTTATGAGTCCAAGAAGTTGAATGAGAATGAGTTGGACTATGTGACTCATGACATTGAGTTGGAAACTATTATTCATGTCTTGAAGATGTGGAGGCATTATCTTCTTGACAACAGGTTTGTATTGATGAGTGATCACAATGGGTTGAGATATCTGCTTGATAAACTGAATCTGAATGTCAAGCAGGCTAGGTGGTTTCCCATGATCAGTGAGTTTGACTTTGAGATTAGATACATTAAGGGTAAGGAGAATAGGGTTGCAAATGCTCTCGGTAGGAGAGTGAATATGAACCATGTTGCAACAATGAGCTCTTAGGGACATATTTATAAGATCAGATCTTACAGGCAGGCCAACAGGATGACTGGTACATGGAGCTTAAGCACAATTTACAATAGAGTACAAGTGATTAGGATTTAGACTATCATCTCACGACAGATGGTTTGGTGAGATTTGGGGATAGGATCTATGTGTTGGACAATAGTGGGCTCAAGAAGTTTATCTTGAGGGAGTTTCATGTCAAGTCATATTTAGGTCACCTAAGATATCAAAAGATGTTGACGACAGTGAAGAAGTTCTATTATTGAAAGAATCTAAAGAAGGAAGTGGTAGAGTTTGTGGCTAGATGTTTGGACTATCAGTAGGTGAAAGCAGAGTGTGAGCATCCAATTGGGTTGCTTCAACCTATTTAAATTCCATAATGGACATGGGAGGTCATTTCCATAGATTTCATTACAGGTCTTCTGAGGACATTGATGCAACATGATTATATCATGGTTGTGGTCGATAGATTGAGCAAGGTAGCTCACTTCAATCCAGTGAAGACTACTTATTAAGCTAGTGAGGTGGCATAAATATTCATGAGGGAGATAGTGAGTTTGCATGGTGTTTCGAAGAATATTGTGTCAAACATGGATGCTAAGTTCACTTCCAAGTTTTGGAAGGAGTTGTTTGCAGGTTTGGGGACAAAGTTGACTTTCAATACAACTTATCATCCACAGACAAATGGACATACAGAGAGGGTCAACAAGATTATGGAGGATATGTTGAGGATGTATATCATGCACCAATAGAGGAGATGGGACGAATACCTTCCATTGGTCAAGTTTTCTTACAAGAATGGTTATCAGGAGTCACTAAGGATAAGTCTGTTTGAGGCATTGTATGGGTATAGTTGTTATACTCCCATTAGTTGGAGTGATCCGGTGAATAGGGTACTTATTGGACTAGATATGTTGGCAGAACTAGAACAAGAAATTTAGGTTATAAAGAAGAATCTAAAGGCAACAAAGGACTAACAGAAGAGTTATGCAAACCAACATAGGGAATTTAAGGAGTTTCAGGTTTCAGAGCATGTGTACTTACGCATAAAACCCAAGAAGAGCTCCCTAAGGATTGGATCATGTGCCAAGTTGGCACCACCGTATTGCGGGCCTTTTTAGATCCTTGAGAGGATTGGATGAGTGCCCTACAAACTTGCACTGCCTCTGACAGTAAAATTCCATGATGTTTTCCATGTTTCATTGCTTAAGAGATATGTAAAGGATGTTGAGCATGTTAACGATTGGTCTGTATTGTAGGTGGAACTAGAAGGAGAATTCCAGCCAAAACCTCAATGCATATGGAAGTAGAAGCAACTCATGCTTCGAAACAAATCAATTGAACAAGTTAAAGTGTTGTTGAAGCACTTTGGGCCCTATGAAGCTACATGGGAGATGGTTGATCAAATAGAAGTTATGTATCCTTCATTTTTTTCTGATTGAGGCAAAGTAGTTTTGGTATATCTAAATATGTACATGGATGTAAAAAATGACATGAGTTGTGTTATAAAGCTCCAATAAGCAGTATGGTTGTCATGATGGTTTTGCCTTTGAGAAAGTTTTTCATTGTAAATACTGCAACAAGCTAAGCTATAAATATCCATGGGCAGTATGTTTTTCTTTTCAACGGTCTTGTTAGCTGTAGGTGTCATAGAATAATGAGGACAGTGTTCCCCTAAGGGGGAGGGTATGTGACAACCCTTTGTTAAAATTACATGTAATAAAAGTTAATAAAGGCAAAATAAGACCAAGGTCAAGGGACACTTATTCCAAGCTAAATGATGGGTGAATTATCCTAGTGGGCATCACTTGTTGTGTATTATGGCTAAGGGGAAATTGGGAAAGGAAATGGAAAAGGCTTTGAAAAGGAAAAAATGTATTGTTGGCATTTTATTTATGAAAATGGAGGAAAATGTAGGATTTAACCCCGTATAGAAATTACCTGCATACGAATTCTAAATCACAGGAAAAATAAAAGATGCGAGAGCATAACACATAAAACACATATACACAGAGATTTCCCATTGGATCCCAAAACTGGGACTACCAGCTTGATTTTTCATTATTTTCCTTTCAATGTTACAATACATATTTATACATGCCGAAGACATCCAATTACCATGGAACCGAAAACCATCGCGTCCCAAAAACCATGGACCGAAAACCATCGCGTCCAAAAAACATGTGTGAAAATCATGCACAAAACCATAGGTGGGTCCGCCCAACCCAACATAGGGTCCAAAACCAAAATTTTCTGAGGCGCTGCCCCGAACCCCATAAAGTGGGGTTATGAGTACCCCTCAAACCCCCTGTTAACTATGTGGAAAGAATATAACACAACCCAACAGAAAATAGGAGAAAAGGGAGGTGAAAGGTCACAAGTTGCATGTGAAGAGGAAATTGAAAGAAAATTAAAGAAAAATGAAGAAAGTAGAGGAATCAATAGTAAAAAATACATTTGAGCATCAATTTGTAGCCTTTTTTCAGTTCATTTCCATAATTTGTTTTTAAAGAGGAGAAGGAAAGCAAGCAATAAAATGAAGGACAAGGAAGGACAAGGAAAGAAAAGGAAAGCAAGGATCATACAAGGAAAGGTTGGATCAAGAAACTTCAACAGGAATACTTTCAGGTAAAAGGTTTCATGTATGATTTCCTAGTTGGTTTTGGCATGCATGTTATGTGCATGTGTGTATTTGGTTTCATTGTTTTCGGTGGTGTTGTAACATGCATTTTTCTTAACTGTAGTATTCATTTTTCATTCAAGAATCACTTGAAAATACTTCAAAAAAATAGATAAAAGCAAGAGGAAGAAGTGATAATGGTATATTGAAAATCGCTAAAGGAACAAGTAAGAATAAAAGAATCGGCCCCGGTATAGCCAAGGATCAGACCAAATCATTATATAAATGGTTATATGGAGCCATAATATATATCTATATATATTCTATCTATACTATATATATATATATATATAGGAGAGAGAGAGAGGGAGAGAGAGAGATGCGATTAAATCGCAATCACAAATCATAGTGGGCAGTTATAAACATAGCACCTCAACTTTGGCCGATTGCGATACACGATAGTCAGACCCAAAACACATATATATTATGCTTTAAAGCCCCGGAACCACAAAATAATGAAGAAATGGAAAAAAGTCAAAGTGACTGGACAGATGAAGAATGAACGCACAGGAACCGTTGGGTCTTGGAGATCAACAGATAAGGTCGAAGGGAATTAATGATCTAGACTTAATCATGTAGATTGGAATCAAATAATGAACGACAGAGATTAACCAGAAGCGATGGTGGAAGAGAAATCCGAAGGTGCATCACCGCCTTCGATGGTCGAAGATCTACGGTCATCGGGCGCGAACAAGTCGGGGCATTAACCAAGATGAAGGGCGGATTTAAAGCTATAAGTGGGATTTCGAGTAGATGCAAAGTGGTAAATGGTATTTAGAGGAAAGTGCCCGATTCCATTCAATGGTTGACACATAGCACTAGAGGAGAGAGAAAAACCACCCATTTCAGGCAGGTAGCTCTTGTCCAAGTAGTCCACCCGAAATTGATATCAGCCGTCGGATCCTGGGGTTGAAATCTACGGTAGAGAATGGTCAGACCCAAAAATATATGCATTATGTTTTAAACTCTCGGCGCGTTCATTATATCGCATATTGTTAAGTTTTGTAGTGATATATCATTTGAAAGGGATAATTGCGATTTGCAATGGAAGTCAATGGAGCGCTGAAAAGACAGAACCGATGGGTTTATGCAACAAATTTAATTCTTTTTGAGTTTCACAGTAAACCAAAGGTTTGCGTTAATTTCATTGTATAGAGGGAAAATCAGTGTTAAAGCCGAGTCCGAAGAAAAGGCAATTGGGCATGTTTTATTTGTGTTTTGGCCAAGATAAGTACACCTGATATATACGTAAGCCCTAGTCTACGCATAAGTCACAGTCTAATGCATTTAATTACAGTTTAAGTGGATTAAGCATTATTAAAGCATCCACAGAGGAACTCAAGAGCCAATTAACAGAGCCGAAAAGGCAACAGCCATTGTCATCTTCTACGTTCAGTTATTTCCTGTTATTTCATGTTCTTTGAGGTGTCTTTTACCATCTATGTAATTTTTTGTAATAGTTTTTACTTCAGATAGTTAGGGAAACAATTTAGTATTTTGACACGTTTAGAGATCAGCAATTTTTTCACAAATGTACAATAGGAGGAAGATTTACAGAGAGGGGTTGTTGTTCGAATTTTGGAGAACCCGTAGACTAGGCCACTGTATTCCTGATATAATAGTTGATTAATGAAAGAATCAGAAGTTTCCATGAATTGTTGGGTATAATTTTGTAACCTTCTCTGTCATGTGTCATGTTATGTTTTCTTCTTTCAAGTATAGTAATGAAGCTGTAGGTCTTTATTTTCTTATGTAGATAAAGTTGAAATTCCTTAAAAGAGTGCTCCTATACTTGAAGTTTTCACCTTCCTTTCTAAGTTATAGATAATAGTTTCTGTGTAAGGTAGCTTATTATCTTTAACTTCTCCAAGGGTCACAGATAGTAGCTTCTATGTTAAGCAACATATTTTCTATGATTCAGTTCTCATTTTCATAATTCTTCTAAGTGACGGATAGTAGGTTTTGTGTTAAGCAGCATATTATCTTTAACTTCTCCTTCAAGCTTTCTTCATTCATCATTTATATCTAGCAACAAATGGCATTCTGAGATGTTCCGGTCATACATGTATTAAGGGTTAAAGACCAAGTTTTCCAGGTCCTTCATTTGAGAACAAAAAAAACA
Source organism: Pinus taeda (assembly GCA_000404065.3). Taxonomy (NCBI): domain Eukaryota; kingdom Viridiplantae; phylum Streptophyta; class Pinopsida; order Pinales; family Pinaceae; genus Pinus; species Pinus taeda. The sequence goes on along the minus strand of APFE030260278.1, from coordinate 22,389 downwards.
GTAAAGTGACAAATAAATGACAACAAACAATAATCATTAATGTCTTAAGCACAATTTCTCCACAGTCAGGAAATTGGTTTCTTAAGGTACAACATTAATTGGCGTCGTTGTCAGGGACAGAAGATAATAACACTTTTCCCTGGGTTTTCAATATTTTCCTCTGGTTGTTCAGTGAGGAGAATAAAATTAATAAAAGGAAACTCCACAAGAAGCTCAGCCTGCAAAACAATTGATTAAGAACACTTTTCCCTAGGTTTATTAAGTTTGAAGCTCATTCTTGAGAGTGACAAGTTTCAACAGTTGGTTGTACATTCACACCTGTTATTTTCACTTACAACATTAATTGGCGACTCCACTACACTTTGAAGTTTTCTTTTCTAGGTTTTAATGGTTCTCCCTGCATTTTTAGTCCATAAATTTGATCCATTTGGTTTTACTGGGATCACCGACTATCCTCATCATATGCCTGCATTTTATGCCTGGAATGAGTATCTTCCAAAATTTAGTAAAAAGGAATATGAAGATCCAGCTCAGCACCTCCAAGAGTTTCATGAATTCATGGAGCAGCAGGGCATCATTCATGAAGATGTGAAGATGAAGTTGTTTTTGTTTTCTTTGCACCTAGAAGCTAGGGTTTGGTTTAGGTCTCTGCCTCATTCAAGCAATTCATCTTTGAAAGATTTCCATTCAGTATTCAATTCTTCTTGTAGAATTTATTATCCACACAAGTTTCTTTTTGAAGGTTGTTGTGAATATTATGATGCTAAAGAAACTTTAAAAACTCATGATAATCCTATTGAAGAAACTAATGATCTTATTTATAATATATCAAGCATTCAGAGAGGTTATAGCCAAACTAATTGTGAGCAGGTCTCTGAAAGGAAAGAACTATCATTTTCTCAAAATGATGCGGAGAATTCTTCAATAATCTCCCAAGCAGAGAATTGGTTGAGTCAGTTCCAAGCAAATCAAGAGAGTATTCAGATAGAGGAAAGTTCCAACATGCATGAAGAACTTCTTCCCAACACTCGAGAAGAGGAAGAAATAATTAAGGTTCAAATAAATTCCCAAATATCTTATCTTGATAAATTTGATGGTCCTCCTATATATAATGAAAATGGTTTAAATGGGGAATAGGATGAAGCTCTTCAAGTTCATAAGTTGGGTATTGAACATAGAGAAAGAAACTAGCAAGTGAGATATGTTGGACATCAATATATTGAGCCTTCTATCATAGCAAAAGAGGTTATCTTATGTAAAAAGAAAGCTGATAAAGAGATTGTATATCAGTGCATTGAAGAACATAATGTTGCCCATGGATCAAAGGTAAATAATTTATTTGAAGTTGATCATATGTTGTATAGTAATGTGAAAAAATTTCTTTTTCTTCTTGAAGTTAAAATTACAAATTATTTTCAATCAAAGCTTAGAGATGAAAAGTGGATACATGAAAGTGACATAGATCATTTTCTTAAAGATGTTGTTGATTGTTCTGTTGAACATATTATCCCAACAGAAGGTTTAATCGAGCAGAAACCTTCATACATAGACAATTTCTTTTTTGGAGTTGATCAGGACCATATTTTTTCTTATACATTTGAACATCCTGTGGAAGATTACATGGAGGAATTTATCAGCAGTCTACACATCCTACCTTGTGGATATATTCCTAACTTTTGTTGTGAGCTACCCTTATGCGTAATTTATTTTTTGTTCAATATGAATTGTATTTTAAAGATAAATTGGCAGAACGGTTCTAGATCAGGCACTCAAATGCTAACCTGGTACCATTGGAAGATTAACTTCACATGATGGAGATCAATCATGTACATATGTAAGAATTTGTACATAAATAAGCTCAAGTGTTGAGCATTTGGTTATAAGTTGCAGTTCTTCAGTTTAATCTTAGCTGATAAATAAGGATGACTGTCCCAGTTGGAAACCAGTTTGCAGAGGTTTCAAACTTCAAGAATGTCAAGTGTCAGTTTGTCAAATTTTAGGGTTTTCACAGTTTTGGACTCCATGCCCAATTAAGGCTACGGATCTATGATCCTCAATATTTTTCTATCAAAGCACAAGCATCCTATCACTGTAGATATTGGCGTGGGTTCACTGTACAAAATTTTCACACAGTTAAGTTTGGCGAAGCAATGTATGACTCCATGCCTGAGGACAAGGCACTAATCTGTGGTTCTTAGTGCTTCTGTGACAAAAGCACTATCCCCAAGTGGAGCCAGATGTTGTAACATGCATTTTTGCTAACTGTAGTATTCATTTTTCATTCAAGAATCACTTGAAAATACTTCAAAAAAATAGATAAAAGCAAGAGGAAGAAGTGATAATGGTATATCGGAAATCGCTAAAGGAACAAGTAAGAATAGAATAATCAGCCCCGGTATAGCCAAGGATCAAACCAAATCATAATATAAATGGTTATATGTAGCCATAACCAATATATATATATATTATATATTTAATATATATATATGTTAGCGATGTGATTAAATCGCAATCACAAATCACAATGGGCAGTTATAACATAGCACCTTAGCTTTAGCCGATTGTGATTCACGATAGTCAGACTCGAAACACATATATATTATGTTTTAAAGCCCTGGAACCACAAAATACTGAAGAAATGGCACAAATTCAAAGTGAGTGGACAGATGAAGAATGAACGCACAGGAACCGTTGGGTCTTGGAGATCAACAGATGAGTTCGAAGGGAATGAACGATCCAGACTTAATCATGTAGATTGGAATCAAGGAATGAACGGTGGAGATTAACCAAAAGCGTTAGTGGAAGAGAAATCTGAAGGTGCATCGCCGTCATCGATGGTCAAAGATCTATGGTCATCGGGCACGAACAAGTCCAGGTGTTAACCAAGATGAAGGGCGGATTTAAAGCTATAAGCGGGATTTCGGGTGAATGCAAAGTGGTAAACAATATTTAGAGGAAAGCACCCAATGCCATTCAATGGTTGACACATAGCACTAGAGGAGAGAGAAAAACCACCCATTTCGGATAGGTAGCTCTCGTGCCTGGGGTTGAAATCTACGATGGAGAATGGTTGGACCTGAAAATATATGCATTATGTTTTAAACTCTCGGTGCATTCGTTATATCGCATATTGTTAAGTTTAGTAGTGCTATATGATTTGAAAGGGCTGATTGCGATTTGCGATGGAAAGTCAATGGAGCACTGAAAAGGCAGAACCGATGGGTTTATGCAATAGATTTAATTCTTTTTTAGTTCCGCGGTAAACCAAAGTTTGCGTTAATTTTGTTGTATAAAGGGAAAATCAGTGTTAAATCTGAGTCCAAAGAAAAGGCAGTTGGGCATGTTTTCTTTGTGTTTTGGCCAATATAAGCACATCCAATATATACGTAAGCCCTAGTCTACGCATAAGTCAAAGTCTAATGCTGTTAATTGCGGTTTAAGTGGATTAAGCATTATTAAAGCATCCATAGAGGAAATCAAGAGTCGATTAACAGAGCCGAAAAGGAAACAGTCATTGTCATCTTCTAATTTCAATTATTTCCTATTATTTCACGTTCTTTGAGGTGTCTTTTACCCTCTGCGTAATTTTTTGTAATATTTTTTACTTCAGATAGTTAGGGAAACATTTTAGTAGTTTGACAGTTTTAGAGATCAGCAACTGTTTCACAAATGTATAAAAGGAGGAATATTTACAGAGACGGGTTGTTGTTCAAATTTTGGAGAACCCAGAGACTAGGCCACTATATTCCTGATATAACTGTTGATTAATGAAAGAATTAGAAGTTTCCATGAATTGTTGGGTATAATTTTGTAACCTTCTCTGTCATGTGTCATCTTATGTTTTCTTCTTTCAAGTATAGTAATGAAGTTGCAGGTCTTTATTTGCTTATGTAGATCAAGTTAAAATTCCTTAAAAGAGCGCTCCTATACTTGAATTTTTCACCTTCCTTTCTATGTTACAGATAATAGTTTCTGTGTAAGGCAGTATATTATCTTTAACTTCTCCAAGGGTTGTAGATAGTAGCTTATGTGTTAAGTAGCATATTTTCTATGATTCAGTTCTCATTTTCATAATTCTTCTAAGTGATGGATAGTAGGTTATGTGTTAAGCAACATATTATCTTTAACTTCTCCTTCAAGCTTTCTTCATTCATCATTTATATCTAGCAACAAATGGCATTCTGAGATGTTTCGGTCATACATGTATTAAGGGTTAAAGACCAAGTTTTCCAGGTCCTTCATTTGAGAACACAACAAACAATAAAGTGACAAATAAGCGACAACAAACAATAATCATTAATGTCTTAAACACAATTTCTCCACGGCCAGGAAATTGGTTTCTTAAGGTACAACAGGTGGCATGGATTTTGTCAAGTTTTGAAAGTGGATTTTAGCCTTGCCTTGCCATTTATGGATAGCCATGGTGTGATGGGATTCTTTCTCGGTTGAGCTCTGGATTTCCTGAAGGTTTTGGATCCAGGTGAGGTGGTGATGCCAGCCTAAGCCGACTTTACCCACAGTTTGCATATAAAATGCATAATCGCATTTGTCCCAGGAATTTAAATTACCCTGCCTAGTCAAACCTTCATAAATTAAGGTTTAAGGCTTCCTAATATAAATCTCATGTGGAAACATTATATTTGACTATACATAGTCTAACCCTTAATTAATCCTTTTAATCGGGACCTTATACACCCTTTATAAAATTTGATTAATCCTTAACCCTTATTACTTAACCCTCTTTATTTCTATTATAGCCCATATAATAGAAATACACATAAACACACTTAACTTTACCTTTCCGCCTTTCCACGACCTTGGCACATTTTTCGACGCTCATCTCATCAGTTCAATCCTCTACCATTGATTTCACTCCATCAGATCAACAACTATCACATCGTATCGCCACTTAAACCCATTCATCCGCTGGAACTCAAATGAACTTAACTTGCTTTGATAAACTTCTCGGGTCTGCTCAAGCCCAAGTCCTATCGGCTTCAATCTCCATTGTTGATCTCACCCTTCAGTCTGATGGTTGATAGTACACCCGATGAATGAACCTAATTGTCGATTCTCCACCGTTTGATCCAACGGTCAGCGGTGATATCGAACGAGCCACTTGCATGACGTTTAACTACCCTTACAGACCCAATTAGGAATATAAATCCTTGATCTATAAATGTTTGGGTCCAAACTTGAAATTAAAGTTTGATCACTTTATGACCCGATATTCGTTGGATATAAGAGGCCATCAAATCCATGATTTGCGGGACTTCAACTAGCACACGGATTAAGATAGCCTTAATCCCCGTAGTTGACTATGATCTAAGGGGTTGAATATGAGATCGACGGCTAGGAGAGAAGGCGGAACTTCAGCCACGATCAAGAAAATTTGTACTCTCCTACCCCCACAGTTGCTAATCATCGTCGATCTAACAGATCTGTCAATCTGACGATCCAGATCTAACCCTTCGCCATTAATATCTGTCGATCTAAACAATTTGACGACTCCTGTGCACATTTACTTCCTTTCTTTGTGCCTTTACTTTCTTTGCCTTTACGTGGTTTCTCAAAGTTCTCTGTGGTTTCGGGTTCCTCCAAGGTTTCTGGTCTTTGATTGTTTTGCAACACAACTTCCTCTTGATTTAACTTCGTGTACTCTTAAACATTGTCACTCCCAAACTTCACTTTGATCGTTCAATCGGATTCAACGATCCGACACGATCCTTCATCCTCACTTCTTCTCTGTATTCTGCTCGAACTCCACCTACATACATATACTATGCATAACCTCTAATTCACACATAATTTATCATTCAATTACTCAAACCACACACTTACACAATTTAGGAATTGAATCTCTGTATATATATATATATAATAATATATATAAGGTAATTATTACATAATGAGACTCTCTATCTCTCTAGCCTTATTTTCTAATTAGTGGCCTCTATTTTCCTCCCTGACGTAGGCTTACAATCAAACCTATTTAACTCTCGACCTGACTATCTAACCAGCTAACCCCTGACTATGCCTTTTAGGCTTACATTTATACAAAAGGATTCTACAACCAATTCCGTGTTTAGATCCATAACCTTCTCAACAAAATCCTAAAATCTCTTCCTTATCTCTAAGGATCCTCTCTAATCCACAAAATCATGAACTAACTCCTAATATAAGTTTTACAATTAAGTCTCAAATCTCTCAATCTCTCAACTATCTTGATTCTCTCATGTTCTCCTACATTCGAGAACATTTACAAATATGCCTCACTATACTTAATTAAATCCCTATTCTAGCTTCTCTCATTAAAATCACTCAAAACCTTAATAATTACTTTATTCAAAGCATAGGAAACCAACTTCCTTGGAAACACAAGACCCCCTATGTCTACTAAAATACAATGATATTATTGAGCTAAATGCTCCTGCATCAGGTGGTATTAAGAAAATCCCAAGGGTTGGGGGTGGAGATGGTCTTCTCTAGGAATCCCTCAACAGGTGGGTGGATACAGGAAAATTCCTCAAGGGATGGTGAAGGAATTATGAGGCATACAAGCTCGGTTTGGTTTTGTGATCTCGGAGTCAGTTTAAGTGAGATCATGGCATGGTGAGGGTGGAGGTGGTTTAACCTCTGTATTCCCTTGGTTGTTTATGGATTATTTTATCCCATGAGATCCCACATTCATGCCCTGAATATGGCATGGGCTTAATTGGTTGGAAGAAAGATTTGATTCAGCCCAATCTATGGTCGGGTGGTACGTGGAAGTCCTCGACTTGGTTGGAATTTTGCATATAGTTAATAAGAGCTAAGTTTCTCTTATCTTTGATAAGTAAATGTACTTGTTATTATGTGGCTTTAATGGTTGTTCTATCATTATTATTTATTTGGTTATATGCTGGTTATAAGCACGGTTATACGAAAACTCTAAGTATGGATTTTATCACATTTCATTCAATGAATGTTTGGTTAATGAATGCATGACATAATTGGTGTTATGACAACTATTGTGAGAAGGCATAAATCCTTCTTGTTAAACCTCAAATAAGTTTCCAGATCCTTATGTTTAGATATGCATTCATGACCTGTAGGTTGCATGTTCATCATGTGTTTGACAAAATATCAGTCCTAGTTGGGAGAAGTAAGGTCAAGTCTTGTTTTACGTTTTGGTTTGGAAGCCTTGATTCTATGTGATTCATCATTTCTATAAGTTTCACTTAATTTATGGGTAGGGTCTTGAGTCTTAGCCCTGAAAAAGTGGCTCAGAATTTGGGGTTGCTAGCATAGAATTGATTGAAAAAGTCCATAGTCACTGGGAAGAAAACCTATTAAAGTGACTGGAGGGTTATAGTCACTTGTAGGCCATGGAAAGGGAGTGATTAAGGTTCTAAGTTAGTGAAACAAAGAGTTAACTCAGGGGTTGGACACCTGGAGGGGTTGGGTTTCTCCTGGAGGTCTTGTGGCACCTAAGGGAGGCTAGTAAAGTCTTAAGTTGTCGACTCCATTTCCTTAAGGTCATATAGGAGGTCGAGTCTTATCATAGTGACCCTCAACTCACGTTTTCCTTGGGAAAACCGGTGAAAGAGGGTAAATGTGGGAGGATGCAGTTACAATTTCCTATTGTCTTGCCTCTAAATCTCACAAAGAAGGGGAAGCCTCCATGGTTTTTGGTCTTTATCCCTCTCCAATTTCCTCTTCTATGGCCTTACCCCTTTCTCATTTGGCTCCTCTCAAGTCTCCCTATTTCCAGTCTCCCCCTCCATCTCCTCAATTCCCTTCCCCCCCCACGACCTCCCTCCCCTCCTTCATCCTCCACTAGCCTTGCTTCCATATTCGAGCCTCTCCATCACTTTGATTCTCCTCCACACTCTTTAGTGATAAGTCCCTTTGTAGGTACTTCACATGATGAGGAAACACACGAGTCTATCGTGGGGTTGCCTACTACAGTGACAGTCCCATAACACAACAATGAGCATAAAGCTCCATTGCTCAGTGTTGGGAATTCACTCCATAGATATTCAGGATGAAATTGTGTAAGCCGAGAGGGACATTGTCAATCAATGTAAGTGTGCCACTAACTTAGAGGTCCTAACTAAGGTGGCAGGTTGGGAGCTAGACACTTGGTACTCCAGGGGTTGCCTCAACCACCACATGCACTGGTTGACCTATATTGACACTTAAAGTTTCTATTGGGATGTGTTCTAGTGGACAAAAACATTTCTAGAGAGGAGTTTCTTTTCCATCTAGAAAAACTATAGATCTTGGTTCATAATATGGACACTAGACTAGAAAGAATTGAGAATCGTATTGGATTAACTCCGACACTAGCATGCCCTCCAAGAGGTAATGAGGACCCATCCATATAACTTTAGACTCTTGAAACATTTGATATTATCTATGTTTCAAAATTTAATGCACTTAATCTTTGACACTTTTTTTTATTTTACCATAATGTAGCCCAAGAGGCAATGACCATAAAATAAACTTATGATTTTGGTTTAGTTTCCTTAGTGGTGGACCAAACTAGAATGCAAATTCATTGTTGTAAAACAATTTTTCTATTAAAATGAAATTATTTTAATTAAAAAAATGGATAAATTAATTGTAATTTTATGTGGCCCTCTTATAGTAATGAATTATAAACTAACACTTAATGCATGAAATGAAGCCAGGAAAAGTAAGGATATGCCACTGAGAAATGGGAATATAAAGAAAAATATAACATTAAGAGGAAGAGTAGGGATATTCCACCCGAGGAATGGGAATATAAAAAAAATATGGCATTAAGAGGTGAGAAAGAATGTTTAGATTTTTTAATAATATAACTAGTTAATAATTTTTATTATTATACTAGTAAGGTTATTAATATTAAAATTCTTAAAATATAATAATATATGTATCACAATATATTTTTATTATCACAATTATTAAGTAAAAATTAAAGAAAGAGCTTTTAAATTAGCACACTCGAAAATAAATAAATATATAGTATAATATATATTAAAAAATAAAACATACTTACTTTATAAATATCTTTTAAATAATCATTAACCGTATTTTAATAATAAAAAGGATAAAAAGTACTTACTTTATAAATATCTTTTAAATAATCATTAACGAGATGAAAGGTAAACAATTACTCACCTTATAGATAATCATCCGTGGATGAAAATCAAAGTAATACATTATTTTATAAAACTATCAATGAATGTAAAGAGGTGAGGGAACTTTGAAAGTGCCAATTTTACAGGTAATGAAGTGATGGTAAAGAAGTGATAAAACTTTGAAAGTGTTTTTTAAACATAATTGTAAAGATTCATTAAGTTAGTTAATGAGATATAAATTTATTTTGTTTTATTTTAAAAATAATATTTAATATAATTTTCAAATATTTTTTTGTAAGTTTGGAAAAAATTTCTATTTTTTTTCAAAAAGTAGATAAAGTGTATATACACATTCAATAATGTTAGATGGTTTCAACTCGTCTACTGAGTCTCAACTTACTCACTGGGAAATTGAGTTTGTTGGTTATCTAACTACATTGTAAGCCATCCAAAATTTAAAGGTTCTTAGATTGTCTAGTAGTGCAATATAAATCTGAATATCCTTAATACTCATAATAGCTATATATCTAAAACAAAAATTGAGAGATTGTAAAGTCATCATATGAACTACACAAAACATGATCATGTTAATCATCTGATTACTCATCAAAGAAGTCAATAAGCGTTGAATCTTTGGTGTTGGAACTCGACAACTTTGTCTGAGGAAGGCAAGGGATGTGCTTCTCAATCTGGCTAAGGCAAACATTTTGCAGTTGGATTTGACACTGGATCAATTGAATTCCCTGTGAATTTCCTAGAGGTTTGAATTTGGTTTGGATGGCCCAACAGAACTTGATACAATTTCTTTTGCCACAATGTTCTTCATAAGCCAATATAAATAGATTGTTTGTTGGAATTGAATATATTTGCCACAAGAATGACCAAGATCTTGGACTAAAGACTGTCATTCCTCCAAATCCAATCAGTATTCTCAACATTCTTCTTTAGCTCTATTTCCAACTAGATATCAACTAACAAACAGGGGGAGGTGTATTACAATGCTATGCCTAAGCGGCTTCCCAAGACATCCCAAAATTACCATGGTGTCCTCAACCCCTGACTGGTGGAGGCTGAACTTGCCCAACACCACGCCCTTGACCATTGTTGCAACTTTGAGCCTGGCCTCCCCGTCCAGTGTTCCTTTTGAGAGAGGAGGGTCGAGCCATAGGGTTAAATTGCAAACCATACAAGGGTGCCCAAAAACAAAACCAACAAATTCCAATATCAGTCGTCTAGGAGCTCGACCGAACTGTCACCCGACCCATAGAGACACGGATAGGCATGAGAGATTTACTAGGTCAAATGTGATATATCCCTGAAAATATGAGAAAACATGGTACAAAATAAAAGTAAGTAATAAATTTAGAGAACCCAAAATCCTCCACGGCTTTGACCCAACCTCGACCCAGTGGGTCATATTTGTTGGCCTTTTGAGCCCAGAAACCCTTTGGAGACAGGGTTATCCTCCGTATGAGGTGATTATTCTTACAAATAACCCATGCCGCCCAAAGCAGCTTGTATATCATTAAGGAAACAATTTGTTCGAAAGCCCATGAACCCAGAACACTAGAGGAATCCTCAACAAAAATTGTAGAGTGAAAAACCATCAGAGAAAGTAGAATACCATAGAGCACAAATAGAGTATCAGGGAAAACGGGTCGGGGTTCACAATTGACAATACTTTCCTAAGAAATGATCCAGGGTCCCTTAAAACTTTCCAAACTTTCAATTTTGAAACAACCATCTTAATATTCAAGCAATGACAAAGAACCGAGTTTGAGAGGAGGAGATTAGAACTAACGAAAGGAGTATACCCACATCGATCACTTATGAATAGGGAGATGATGATGCACAAGAGCCACCCACCCATAGTTGCTCTTAGAACCTGGAGAAGACACTTGCCCGCATCAGATGACCAAATAGAAACTCTAGAGCAAAACCTCAAAGCTGAGCTTGATAATCGAAACCCATGTCTTCCAAAATGCCTTACAAGTCCATTGCCACCTTACATATGCAAGGAGATAAATGAAGACGATCGGAAAACCACCTTAATTTAAGCTTCATTGTTACAATGTCCTTGGCTCAGATCCCACCAAAACTATTACACCAACTCTCACACTCATTGGGGAAAATAATTAAAAATTTTAAATTCAAATACTTTTAATTATTATATATATACTTTTAATTATTTTTTAAAATAATTTTAGAATATCTTTGAGTAGATTACTTTGTATCCATGCTAAAACGTTACCAAAGATTTGTCATTTTTCATAGAATTAAGTTTTTTTGGATGAAAATCATTAATAAACTTTTTTTGGATGAAATAATCATTTAATAGAAATGTATTTAAAAGTAATATAATAGATACCAAATATTAAAAAATTTAATTTAAAATTATTATTATATATATAAATAATATATAATAAAAAAATTAAGTAATAGTTAAGAAATATTATCGTTATATATAAAATATATTAAAAGATAAGACATGAGATTAAACAAAATATGTTATCTTAAAAACAGATTACTATAACTATCTTGTGATTATACATAATCGACGATTTATGATTAGAAATATAATACTAATTGCATTGTATCATCTACTTGAATGTAACGGTGTATGATGGAGTAGAGAAATTATTTTATAACATTAAACCATTTATTTTAATAACATAATAATAAGAAATAATTAAATATTATTACATAAATAAAAGATGTTTTTTTATTTTTTAATAAAAATATTTATTAAAAATAATTCAAATCTATTTAAAACTTATTGTTCCTTAATTTAGTTTATTTCCATTTAAATAAATTTTTTAAACAGATTTCAGATATTGATAGAAAACTAATTTAAGAATTATTTTCTATTATATATTATGTCAATTAAATAACAATTTTAAAACTATTTGCTTTACTATTATTTAATTTAAATATTATTTAATCCAAAATTTAAAGTTTAATATTATTTGTTATTAGTATTATGTCAATTTGAATAATTATTATTGTATCATGATAAGTAATGTATAATAATAAGAAGTTTAAATTAGGATAGAATATTGTTTATCTATTTCATATTTTGAATATACAATAATCAAATATTTTTTTATAAATTTAACTAATGCAATTATATAAATTAAATAGTTGATAAATGTTAATAAACATCAAACCATAATAAGTATCAAAACACTTATTTCATAATACATTTCATATGTTACTAAAATTTAAAAAATCATAAAAATTAACTTAATTACAACTTTATTTTTTTTATTATTAAGAAAAAGAATTAATATATAGGTTAAACATATACATTTAAAAAAAATTCTCACAAAATTCTTAATCATGGAGATTCAATTACACTTTGTCGTGGAGATCTTTAATTTGTAAATAGGATTTGTTACAATACCATGGCCATATACCATGGCTTATCAATAACACATGCCCAAAAAATCATAACTCCTTTCATATGACACTTGTTTATATGATATTTGTTTTAATTAATCAATGTAATTAAAAAAACAAAAAGTCATTAGTACTTAGAGATAAATCTCAATCTTTGATTTGTGAACACTACTAAGAATATTTTAGAATATCCCATAAAGGTTGAATCTCTATCATCCAATAAATAATTATTAATAATGAAATTAAAGTTTTCAAAGCCCTATTCCAAAATAAACATGCCTATAAGCATAAAAATATTGATTTTTGCATATGACATTAAAAAAAATTCCTATTTGAGACTCCTATTACCTCTACTCTATATGGATGTGAGGTTTGGAGATGAAGTATCTTCAGTGAGTAGTTGAGAAAGATAACATTGATCCAAAAGCAATTTATAAAGTATAATCTGAAAATTAAAAGGAATACACCTTATGTTATCTTACCCATCTAAGCAAACATTTCCCCCATTGGGTGCATGACTATGACTAGGTGTTTAAGGTGAGCTCTAAGCAAAACCACCTTCGGCTTAAGTGTAGATGGCATAAGGATACGAGATCTTGGCTAGACCATTAGAAGATTAAAAAAGAGGTCATAGTAAAATTGAGCATTTGTTAATCCCTAAAAGTTCTTAGGATGAAAGAGTCTCTCACCTTTATGACATTAAAAAGATGAAAAATAAAATGCACTTTCTCTTAAATTATTCATCAAAATATACTCATTGTAAATCTAAATTTTATAATATTTATTCACGCTATAAATCTCTTTACTCATTTAAAATACAAAACTATAATAAATAAATAAAACACTTCTTTAATAATTAATAATAAAACACTTCTTTTAATAATTTTCTATGGTAAAAATAAACTTTAATACAAATCTAAACAATATCTTCCATTCTCAAAATTCAATAAATCATTTTTTTATAATACTCACCATAAATTATTTTTTTCATATTTATTATAAGGATTGCCATTTATTGATGGCTAGACTAATACTTTTTGTGTGTTTGCGTAAAGGAAGTGAAGAAAAGAGAAGAGCTTCAACTTCATTGTTTTATTTGTTCAGAAACATCATGGATCTAGGACTGGGCCTATTATCACAAACTTGGATGAAATATTTCATGGTGACTTTAACAGTATTGAAGCTTCTCATGGCATTATGCGTAGTTGGCATCTCTGCTAAGGAGGTGGGCATGCATTGAGATAGCTTATCCTTGACATATAATATTGATTTGTAGACGCTGAGATCTTTATCTAATATAATATATGGATTGGATATCTCTGATATACATACGCAATGAGTATATAAACCATGGAAGGTTCTTAGAGTAGTTTTATGCAGTTGTGGCAATAATGATTCTATGCAATAATGATTCTATTTCTTATAGCTTTGTATGTATTGTTGGCAGATCTACATTGTATATGTAGGCGAACATGGAGGGCTATTGCCAGAGGAAGTGGTTGATATTCACCATTCCATAACTCAATGAATGCATAAAAACATGCTAAGCTCATTGTCTATCATGCAAGCTATTGATAAATCTAATGGTTGTCAAAGACCTTGGTTTGGTGTTTTGGAATGGAATTTTACAGGTAATTATATTGATATTAATTCAGTGACCTTGATTTGGACAGTGCTGATGAAGCGAGGGAGTCTTTGCTTTATAATTACAAACATAGTTTCAATGGCTTTGCTGCCCATCTTTCTCCCGAAGAAGTTTATGCCATCTCAAGTATATATGTAAAAGCCATGGACATATCTGTCATATTATTGTAGATATGTTGTTATAAGGTGTGAATATATTCAAATATCTTCTGTAAGATTCTGAGATCAGGCACCAATATAACTTACCAATGTGTTGTTATTTGCTAATTATGAGTTTTTCTTAAGATTTATCTTTGATCAAACTGATTTTGCTCAAAAAAAAATTGACAGAGTGTGCTATATGGGTTGCCAAAGGTATTTGGATTGATTATTGAAATGATTTGAACTGATGCAGAGATGGGAGGGGTGATCTCTGTATTTCCCAACAAAATAGAGAGATGCACAATACAAGATCATGGGATTTCCTTAGCACGGAGGGTAGAAGGACACAAGGAAATAGAATGCTTTCACCCTCAACCATGGGATTTCCTCAACCATGGGATTTCCTTCGCATGGAGGGTAGAAGCACACAAGGAAATGGAATGATTTCACCCTCAACCAAATTATGGAAGGAGGCAAACTATGGACAAGATACAATTATTGGCCTCCTAGACTCGTAGTTCCATTTCCATCCTACTTCAAGGCTTTCTCCCAAGATGCAAGTTATTGTTATTAGAATTTTGAATACAATACTAATGATGTGGGTGTCCTGTAGATAGAAACATGTCCACACATGAAAAATTTATGAATATTTTTTCATGTAAGCAGGGATTTGGCTAGAGGCTGATAGTTTCAACGACGAAGGAATGCCTCCAGTTCCAAGCACATGGAAAGGCATCTGTGACGAGGGTGAGGGCTTCAACATCTCACACTGTAACAAGTAAGTGGACCCAAGCAACTTTGTGTGTATTTCCCATTTATACAACCGTTAATATTCCCTTGGCAATGTTAGGATGCTCCCATTTGTACAACCGCTAATATTCCCTTGGCAATGTTAGGATGTTTCAGGGAAATTTCACTGGGTCAAGTTACCAGTAGTTTTAGGGCTCTGAAAGATTTATTTAGAATAGTTTATTTAAAGGTGAAAAAGACACCATTGCTATATTCCAGCTCTAAAAGTTTATAACAATATAGGTTTTTGATCTTGAATTTATTTATAATAACTTATTTAAAAGTGAAAAAGACACCATTGCTATATTCCACATTAATAATAGGCAAAACCATAAATTCTTAAAACTATGGAGCCCAAAAATGATTGTTCTATCAAATTTACCCCAACCACCCTACCAAGGAAAGACGGTGATTCTGAAGTGGACCTAACCAAATTCATCAGCAAGGGGTATTGTTTGGAATTGACTACCACGAGTGCAGTGGACAGTGATTCAGATAGGATTAAAAATGGCCTGAAATATCTTTTGTCGCGTATGAAAAAGAAACAAGAGACAAATGGCATGAAATGTATAGTTACTTTATGGCATAAAGCAGCTATAGGACTAAATTGCAGCTTTTGGATTATTAAAATCTTTCCCGTTGAATCGCTTGCCGCAGTTTTTCATCCATTCTGCAGCCTGTCTCCACCTAAATGGCATTTTAACGTCAGCCTTATCCTTCATGATGTCGTCACAGAGCCAAGAAATTAGTGGTCACAGTGGGGACTTTCTTTTCTTGCTAAAGAATCATTTTATAAGTAAAATGATTTTGATATGTGTCCCCTGTGGGTGTCTGTGCCTAAAAAGCCACATATTTGGATCAGGGATCATTGCATCAGGGACCACTGATGCAGTAAGATAAGGGTACACACTTTTTCTCACTGGGTTCTCCACTGGGTCCTCATACTTCAATTTCTCTTCATTAATCATGTGAAAGAGTGTGTCATTTGACCTAATGAATAGTAAAATAAATACATTTAGTTATTTTTTTCCCTTTTATGACGTTGACTTGCTGTGAATCTATCACGCCCAACCATGAAAAGACGGGCTCACAATTGGTTTGGAGGCTTGAAAAAGTTTTTGCAGATGGGTTGGATTTAAAAGTAGTAATTTCCTTTGCTGAGCAGTGAGCATTAAAAACGCTTTGCATGTGGAGGTGGCAAAGCATTGAAAATGCTCTGCATATGGGGAGGCGTGTCTTATTAAATTCAAAGTTATTTTGAATCTGCATTTTGATTTACAGATTTAATATATGATATCTTTTTTTTAACAAGATGACATGGTATATTGAGTGTAACATACCTAATTCGACCTTTATAGTTGTAAAACAATCTGTCAGAATGTAAGCTCACAGTGTCACATTTATAGCATGGCTTTGTCAATTTGTTTTGAATTATAACATGGTTTTGTGAATTTGTTTTGAATTTTGCATT
>APFE030260276.1:0-26184 GCA_000404065.3 Pinus taeda | reverse complement strand
TAATATTAACATATATTTCATAAACAATCTAGTTGTCTTCATAAATTATAATATTTAGAGAAAAAAAAGTTAGACAATTTGCTTAAGAGTAATATCATTCTCTAATTGCATAATATTAACATATATTTCATAAACAATCTACTTGTCTTCATAAATTATAATATCGAGAAACCACAGCCAAAAAAAAGTTAGACAATTTGCTTAGGAGTAATATCATTCTCTAGTTGCATAATATTAACATATATTTTATAAACAATCTACTTGTCTTCGTAAATTATAATATCAATATACCTTATGTATCTAAGAAATAGGAGCTTATTATATATGCATTTGTTGGGTAATAATACTCAATCCCCTTCCATCCATCATTTCCCTCATAAGAACCTTCACCATTCATAGATGAAACTTTCACTCATGAAATTAATTATTGTATGTTTGCAATCTAATTTGAATATTTTGCTCAACAACTCTATAAGTATGAGGTGTAATGGTGAGAATGTAAGCTTATCTTTTATGTTTATGGATTATCTTATGGCATTTCAACCTTATTCAAACTATAAGTATGAGGTGTAATGGTGAGAATCTAAGCTTATCTTTTATGTTTATCGATTACCGTATGGCATTTCAGCCCTATTCAATTTATGAGAGTAATTAGTAGCCTGCCACCGGAAGCAACTAAGAATTCTATTTATGAGAGTTAGCGGTTTGTTGTGCAAAGTAAGTGAAATAAGATGTTATTATTATAAATTAGATTAGGGAATGTGTATTTTTTTGGAAAAAAATTATTGCATTGAAAAAAATATTGTGTTTGTAGGAGAACATGGCCTAAGAGATGAGCTAAATAAATTAAGAGATGAACAATTTGAAATGACATTTTCACAATCCATTAATTAAAAAAATGCTTTTTTCATATTTGAATTGTTTTCTACTTTGTAGATTATATGAACTTCAATGGCTTTTATCATACATATTAGTAATTTTATTTCTTTGCAAAAGATTAAAAAATGTATGGTTGATTCTAGATTGCATTCTTAGAGGTTTAGAAAAAGATATTTCTCATTTTTATATCAACATATGTGAAATAAACAATTATAAATAGCCAGACATACCTTAAATGACATTCAGATATATAAACATTATAATGACACATTATTTAAGATGGAGTCGTCTACCGAGGCGGAGGAATTACCTAGACGGCCAAAAATGGTTGGAATCTAGGCAAAAAAATTTCAAAAAATCTTGTAGAGTCGGTCTTTGAATCGTGTTTTTGATGGTGGAAATGGATTCAACACCATCAAAAACGTCTAAGACACCTAAAATTTTGACGTTTAACAACTATAACTTGGATTTAGAAAAATCCTTGCTGGATTTTCTCTAAATATGACCTGAATTTCCATAACTTTCAGGGCAATTCCTCTGGCTAGTTAGACTACGGCATTTAAGATATTCATTGCTTAATAGTTGTGTGTTTTTATAAACAAATATATTTTTAATAATATATTAGGATTAACATATATGCCATATTATTCTATAGTCTTTTATTGCAAATGAAGTTTTGAAATAAATAAAAGATCACTCCTTATATATTTATTTTAATGTGTTGTTCCTTTCCCAATTTAGAAAATGTTTTTTTTTAGCCTCAATTTTAGGGAGAGTGGTTTTCAAAAATACTATAATGGTATATATTTTTTGGCATCATATAGTTAGACTAGTGAGCTATTGTGTTTTATTTTTCTAAAGATGATTTTTTTTGGTCAAATAAGAGTGGAGCCTTCAATTAACCAAAGACATGATACATATAGTACACGTCTTTACAAGTGTAAAGGCTAGTAAAAGATAGACCCATTGATGAATACAAACAACAGGGTCAACATACCCTAAACATCACACAACAAGCAGATTTACCCTCTTTTACAAAAAGACTAACTGCGAAAAAATCCCCACTGTCTGTATGATTCTAGATCCGGCAGTTGACAAAGCATCGCTTCTGAAACTTGCTTGCTCTTTAACTGCTTTCTGGACCCGATAATGCCAATAAACCAACAGTCTATAAAATATCGGGTCCCCCTAGCCTTATCCTCCCTGCACTTTGAAACCCGATAACCAATAAAAAGGCATCGCTCTGGAGACTTGTTCTCCACTTAACCACAATCCGGACCCGATAACGTTAATAAACTTATGGTCTATAGAAGTTCGGGTCCGCTCTTAGCCTTAACCACCCTCCTCTTTGAAACCTGATAACCAATCAGAGAGCAACACACCATAGACTTGCGCCTCGCTTAACCGCCATCTAGACCTGATAATGAAAAATAATCTTTGGTCTATAAATTTTGGGTCCGCTCTTAGACTTAACCTCCCTTCACTTAAAAACCTGATATCCCTTCGATGATCGGGGGCACTTAAAACCTACTGTTTGCACCTAATCCACTAGCACGCGGATTACAGGTAGCTAAACCCCCTTAAAGGCACGTGACTTCAACGTCTAGTACTAAGATCGACGATCAAGGTTAAAAGCGACAATTCGAACTGGTTTCAGGAAGTCTGTTGATCTTCCATAATCTAATGACTCCTGTGCATAATTACCCCACCTCTTCATCCTTCTCTTCACTTCGTGTATATGTCATTCCTTCATCTTACCTCTTCCTCCTTCTCTTCACTTCAGGTTTGTGCCATTCTTTCCTCTCTCATTGGTCTTCCTCCTGCTCATTCTTCATTGTTCTGGAGATTCACCATATCTATGTCTGCCTGTCGTTGACAATCAGTGCGTAGTTTTCCAGGGGGTATAGACTTCCAGTCATACCAAATGTATCTTTCCTTACATAGCACCCCTTCATTCGCCAGACGATCAGCTAACATATTGGCTTTCCTTCTCACATGAACAAAGCTAATTGTTCTCAAGGTTTGCAAGTGGGAATTAATGCACTGAAAGACCTGCAAGATCCTCCAATGTTTTGACATTTTTCCATGTGTCGTTCCATTACACATTTTCTTGGCCGCATTAGTGACCAATTTAGAGTCAGCTTCAATGATGGCGTTGTGTAAATTTGCCTCCATCAGGATTTCTAGGCACTACTCTAAGGCCATAAGTTCTGCCATGTTATTTGTGGCAGTCCCTAAATGACTATGGAAGATATTCTTTATGCACCCATTCTCATATCTTATAACACCACCATAGCCAGCCATCCTTGGGTTACCCTTAGAGGGTCCATCTATATTGATTTTCAAAAAACCAAGAGGAAGAGGTTGCCAGATATCTTTGCCAGTAGTTGTTTTGCTCACACCCTTGCCCTCGCCTTGGGGAACTAGAGAATGGAGACCCAACTGCATCAATATGCGAGCATCCTAGGGCGAAGGGAGGTCCTCAAGGATTTTCCAACTAAGGGCTCCTACTGTATCTTTAAGCCATAAAATTTGGACAATGATACTCTGGGTCGAGCCTATTTTATTCTTGAAAATCTTGCCATTGCATTCTTTCCATACATCCCAGATAATAAAGCCTGGAACCAGAGTCCAAGCCTTGTTAATGAGTTCATTACTTGAGATTTTTTTCCTCCAATTTTTCAAAGTGTTTGTGATGCTGAGTCTATCCCTATCTGTTTGCCTGAACAATGAGGCCGCCCAATCCCACATGATAGAGGTAAAGGGGAAGAGGTTTAGTAAATGCTCCATCATCTCCTCCTGTAAGCCACATAGATGGAATTTGGATGGGCCAAAAAATCCCCTTTTCAAAAGATTCTCCCATGTGAGAATTTTCTTTTGGTGAACCAACCACATAAACAATTTTATTTTCATCTATTGTGGGTTCTTCTAAAGGTCATTCCAAATCTGATCAGGGTTTGGATAATCAAAACCTAGGGCCATGTGTTTAGCTTCTTTGGGGTTAAAAGTGCCTTCGGTGTTTCGACTCCATCTTAGTTGATCAGACGTGGAAGACACCAAAATTTTCCTCTGCTCCAAGTTAAGAGCAAGGGAATCTGTCTGCCCCCCCAAAGGACTCTCTTCACTATAACCAAGATTCTTCCACATTCTCCATCTATCATTGTCCCGAACCTGATCCCAGAAGTCACTTACCATAAGTAAACCTTTGTTGTCAGGGTCATTTTTGAGAGTGGTTAATTCTTATCTAAACAAATTTGGTTCCTGTTGCCAGTTATCCTCCCAAAACTGTGCAAGGTTCCCATCTTGGATCTCCCAAAAACTATGCTGTTGGACAATGGCTATATTTTCCCAAGCAACGTTCCAAATGTGGGAGCCCTTGATAAGTCCTGACATTCTGATATGATCCCCCTCCTTCTAGTTATTTTCAATTTATGCTTCCATAGCTTAGCCCAAGGGTTAGTCAATTCCTTGAGCCACCTCCACCAGAGTTTGGCTCTTGAAACTTTGGTGAGGATTTCAAGGTCGTGATGCCCCAAACCACCGTGGGCCTTAGGTTTATAGAGCTTGTCCCAAGCTACCAAAGCCCACTTCTTTTTCTCTTCCCCTTTGTCCCAAAGAAAATCTCTTTGAATATTCTTGATCTGTTGCATAACCCCTTTAGGAGCAGGAAGAGCTAACAACATGAAAATGGGTATGGCCTGCAGGACAACCTTTGTAAGCACTAGACGCCCTGCCAAATTCAAAGACTTGCAAGTCCATTTCCTGATCTTGTCCTGAAGTTTGTTAATTACCAACTCCCACACTCCCTTGCTGAGAGGTTTGTTCGTTAGAGGCATACCAAGGTACTTAGAAGGTAACTGATCCCTTTGAAACCCTAGAATTCTGGTGAGGTTTCTCTAAATGGCAATGTCAGTGTTAAAAAAGGAAATTTTTGATTTGTCAAGGCTTACCTTTATTCCAGCAACCATAGCAAAGTCGTTCAAGATTCGTATAAAAGTTTTGGCTTCCTTGATCGTTGGAATGCCCTGCAGCATAGTGTCATCCACAAATTTTTGGTGAGTTGAAGTAGCTCCATCTATGGTTAGTTTCAGTCCTTGGATTCTTCCTTCAACACTTGCACTTTTTATTGCTCTGCCTAGCCCTTCCATCATGAGCACAAAGAGGAAAGGGGAGAGCGGATCTCCTTGTCTGAGACCCCTGGAAAGCATAAAGGTTCTTGAGGGAGAGCCATTAAGCAGGATTGAAAAACTAACCGTGGATACCAGGGCAATAACCCATCTAATCCAGTTGTGGTTGAAACCATAAGCTCTCAACACTGCCCTAATATAAGACCAACTTAGTTTGTCATAGGCTTTTGCTAGGTCAAGCTGTATGATCATGCCAACTTGTTTATTGCTCTTAAGTGAGTGAACTACCTCATGAGCTTGTATGATCTTATTGAGAATTTGTCTTTCTTCCACATAACCGGTTTGCTCCTCTGAGATAAGAGTTGGACGAAGGGGCTTGAGTTTGTTAGCGATCACTTTGGAAATAATCTTGTACACCACATTACATAAAGCTATGGGTATGAATCTGTCTGGTGTCATGGCTTTTTCCTGCTTTGGAATCAAAGCTATGAAAGAGACATTAAGAGCCTTCAAAACCATTTTGGATCTTCTGAAGTCTTCCACTACATCAAGGATGTCTTGTTTGACTATTTTCCAGCATGCTTTGAAGAAGTCCACTTGAATCCATCCGGGGTAGGAGCTTTCCCATTTTGCATCTCATTGATAACTTCACTGACCTCTTATTTTGACACTGGCCTATTGAGATTGCGATTGTCTTCCCTTGTTACAAGCTTGGGAATATACTTTGTGAAATTGTTAATGAACCGTGACCTGTCTAAGAGAGGCTCCTTTGCAATGCTAAGGAAGTGTTGTACTAGGACAGGTTCCATTTCTTTGTAGGAGACAAGCTCTTTCCCTTGAAAATCTTTGAGTTTTGAAATTTTGTTATATGCCCTATGACCGAAGGTTGATTTATGAAAAAACTTTGTGTTTTTCCCCCTTCTCTAATCCACTGCACTCTTGATTTCTGCCTCCAGAATATCTCCTCTTGAATGCACCTATCTTCCCATTCCTTCTGAAGAGACTGAGCTTGAGTTTTCCTTTCGTCGATATAACCATCTGTGATTATGATTTGATTAATCCCCTGAACTTTCTATTCAACTTGTCTTTTGACTTTAAAAATATTTCCAAACTCTTTCTTGTTCCAATCTTTGAGTCTGGATTTGATGTGTTTAAGTCTTTGTTGCAGCATAAACATTTTTGTGCCTTGAATGGGCAAATCTTCTATCCACCATTTGTCAGTATTGCTGGTAAAGTCAAGGTGAGAGAGCCAAACATTTTCAAACCTAAAGGGTTTGTTCCTTGGTGTACCCATAAAAGCGGTTTCAAGTTGGACAGGCCAGTGGTCCGAGGATGTGAGAAGGAGGTCCTCTGAGATTATGAATCTGTCTAGTTTAGAGGCAACTTGAGAAGTCCCTCCTCTCTTGTTGTTCCAGGTCAAAGTGTTATTTATTGTTTGATCATACACTAGTCTCATTTTGTTTAAGAAGTTCTAGAAGGCAATGGAGTCTCTACCTAGTGTTCTGGTGCCTCCTTTTTTCTCTGTAATAGATTTAATCATATTGAAATCCCCCGCCAGAATCCAGGGCATATTAGGATATCTCTTTCTTAGCGTGTCAAGAGAGGTGAGAAGCTTGAGTTTGTCTTCTAGTTTTTGAGGACCATAGACATTTGTAATCATGTAAGTTTCCCTGTCACCCAAAGGTTGTATTACTAATGATAAATAGTTACTAGATGCTTCTGCATCCAGGATTTCAAGTTTCTGGGGATCCCAAAGTGTAAGAATCCCTCTTGCCGAGTTATCTGCCTTAACCTCCAAATACTCATACTTGCTTAACCATTTGTTATGTATTTATTTGATCTTGTCCATCTAACATTTAGTTTTGTGAATAAAAACTATATCTCATTTTTCTTCTTTTATTCTACTGCTCAAATTTATTTGTTTCCTTTTACTTCCTAGGTCCCTAATGTTCCAGGTTGTAAGATTCATTAAGAAAGGTTTGTAAAGGAGTAGCTGGTGAGATCTCTCATCTTACCTGAGTTAATCATGAGTTTTCCACATTCAGTCAATAGCTCGTTCTATCTTTTTCTTCCTCTTTTCCTACCCGGATTCAATTTTTCTAAAGATAATTGCTTTCAAACCTTCCTCCCAATTGTTATAAAAAATTTGCATATAACAAATTCCATATTCGATAATCTATATAACCATTTAAAATTATAAACAGAAATTCTTATCAAATTGCCATTTAGAAGATAAAATAAATTTGAAATTTCAAACCTAATTAACAGAAATAAAAATCCAAAAAATACATTTACAAATAATTTAATAAAAATATGTTAAAATCATACGTTCCCCTTATAAACATTACACAATCCAAACGTACCAAAATTCTTTTATTCTTTTATACAAATTAAACGACAAAAAGCTCCAGTCTTCATTAAACAACAAAAACAACCGTGCGAATGCCATTTACGGACAGTGAATATATATCAATTTTCCATTTCCAAACAGCTACCACCAACAGACCCACGGGGTACTTATTCCATCCACTAAATCTATTATCTGAACTTGGCACCACCCACCACATTCGATTCACTAAAGCTACTATCTGAACTTGCTACCACCCGCCACATGCTGGAGACTATCTGAACTTGCCACCAACCACCACATGCTGGAGACTATCTGAACTTGCCACCACCCACCACATGCTGGAGACTATGAAAAGCCAAGGGGAAACGTTCAAGAATAGGTCAGGAGACCCCAAACTTAGTCACTGTATACACCCGTTTTGATGTGTTTAAAATTGGATCTGTGATAATATTGAAAAACTGTTTGATGGTCCAAATGGAAAATCCGCTGATATTTAAGTCCCCATCAGCAACTCATATGTTTTCATTAAGAAATTGCTCTCGAAGAATTCCAAGTTTTCGGGTTTTGTTTTTTTTGGGATTTCAGCATATAATTCTAAATGAAATTGTGATCTTTAACTGTTAAAATAAGTTTTTATTATATCAATTTAGTTTTATTTTTAGGGTTGTAAATCGTTTTTTAGAATAAAAAGAGATTTGATCTTTTTTTATTTTTGATAGATCTAGAGTCAAGATAAATATATACAAGAATTTTACTCTTAAATAATTAACTATCTACTTATTTCTGAAAAAACATAAGCTCTTCACAAATTAAAATTTTTGAATCTTTTTTAAAATTAAATATAAAATTTATTTAATAATATAATTATAGCAATAGAATACTCCTCTTTTCAAAGTTGAACAATTAAAATGAAGTCAAAAAAACAGCACTACTTTTTTTTATATTTTAAAAATTATTCATAGAACTTGATTTCTCTTTTTTTTTTTTTGAATAGTGGTAACCTATCAAACTCATT
This sequence comes from Pinus taeda, assembly GCA_000404065.3. Classification (NCBI taxonomy): domain Eukaryota; kingdom Viridiplantae; phylum Streptophyta; class Pinopsida; order Pinales; family Pinaceae; genus Pinus; species Pinus taeda. The sequence continues at coordinate 17,813 of APFE030260276.1, read as the reverse complement.
TGTTAATGGGTTACAGTAAATACATTTTGTTTATTAATATGAAAAGTAAACTAATTGATCACTATTATCCAAAAAAGCAGAAATAAAATATTTATTATAATATATAAAAATATAGATTTTCTCTATTTAAGATTTTTAACTTGTTTTTATTCCAAGAACATGGACTAATAAAATATATTTTAACTAATAATATTTATACCAAATTAATTTCCCTTCTTGACCTCTCATTTCATCAATAAAATAGATCTAGAAATTACTGTGATTTTTTTTTTTTTTAACTTTTCAACCTAATGAATATTGAACTTTAAACTAAAAAAGGCTAAAAAGTACAATTAATAAAAAATGAAGAGAAATTAATATCAATCTTAATGAATCAACCACATAGACTAGAAACACATAGAACTTTAAACTAAAAAAGACTTAAAATAAAATTAATAAAAAATGAAAAGAAATTAATATTAATCTTAATGAATCAACCACTTAGACTTCAAACACATATGCAAATAATAATGAGAAACAAAGAAAAATAAAATCTACACAGTGAGCCAAAGGCAAATAATAATGAAAATACAAAGAACAAGAAAATCTTAAAAGTGTTGCACATGATCCTCTCCAACAAATTATTGACCTCCTATTCCCCTTAAACAATGGGGTCTTCACTAATACTCATTTCCAAACCCTAAGACCAACAACAATCTGAAATGTCTTTTATGCTTATTGTGCCTACTAAATAAAACCTGACAATCTGAAATATCATTGTACCTACTAAATAAAACCTATGCAACTTAGTAATTTAAATGGTAAATTCAACCAAATTTTCTTAAAAATGAATGAACTTCACAAAATTAAGCATAAATCAAGTGAACATTTCAAGATAATTGGCGTTTTCAATTTTTATTGTTTTGATTATGATTATTCTTGAGGTTCACAATGTTTAACCATGGAACATAAGTGGGAACAACCATTATAATTATGATCATTATTGTTTGGATTCGTCGTTTAACTATGGAACATTAACGAGAAATGTGAAGAGATACAATAGATACATACCATCTTTCTTATGGAGAGACAAAAAATAAATAGTGTATGTTAGAGATTAATACCATGGGAAAAAACATGGGTTAAGAATACTATGGTAAAAACTATGGGTGAGATGCTGTTAAATAGCCTACTTTAGAAAAGAATACCATGGAAAAAACCATCATTTAGGGAAAATATGGTAAAAACCATGGGTGAATAAATTTTATTTTTGTTATTTTATTTGTATTGTTTATAGGACAAAACAACGTCTCTTCTATACTCTATTAGTAATTTTATTTAAAAAATGTTGTTATATTTTAAAATAAAAATATTATTTTTAGATATTATATCCAAATCTAGTATCTCAAAAATTGTCAAGGATAAATAAACTATTTTACTTTATTATTATTATTATTATTATTTTTTTTCTTATTTTACCATATTTTACTTTAATTATTAATTTATTATATTTTTGTTTTTAGTTTAATGTAATTTGACCAAGTCAAAATGTGAAATAAGAGAGGACATTACAACATCTATACCATACTGTTGTGCAATGAATAGATTAAATACCTTGGCAAACCTTGACTATAGACACTAAACTCAACTTATAATTTTAACAAACATTTATTTGATTCTAAACAAATACCTAAAAAAATCACTAAAACATAGAATACTTAAACTATTGTTTAAAAAATTACCACAAATTTAAGAAAAAGATGTAATATAAGACATCAAAACCACCCAAAACTTAGTCCTAGAGTAAGATGATATAATGTAGAACATTCTTGGGAAGGTGAAAAAATCATCAAACATTTGTTTTTAATTTGAGTTTCTTATTTACTTTAATACTAGTTTTGAGTTTCTTATTTACTTTAATACTAGTTTCTTAAAAAGTGGGAGGTGAAGAGTTACAAAGATGAGGTGAAGAGTTACAAAGATTGTTTGGTTCCCATGTGAACATGAGTTTCTTATTTGCTTTAATACTAGTTTCTTATAAAGGGGGAGGTGAAGAGTTACAAAGATGAGGTGAAGAGTTACAACGATTGCTTGGTTCCCATGTGAATTGAATAATTTAAGAAAAAGTTATAAATCTATTATTTGTGGAAAAATAGGGTAGAGTGAATATCAACTTGTGGTTAGGGTAATCATAGACTTTGAGTATTTTGAAGTAATGTGAATTGTGGAGACACTAAGACCTCTATATTGCAATCCACATGCCAAACTAACATATTATCCAATAAAGAGTTAGATTATTAGTTCTATAATATTTAGTTCTATAGCATTTTAACATTGTGACTGTTTAAGTTACTTCCTCACTTGTTGTTTACACTTATAGTGACAATCCATTTCTATAGCATGTTAGAACATTACAAAACTTGTTTAGTGGATCAAGTGGTATTAGAGCAAGGATTTTGGTTAAGAATTTGCAAAAGTATCAAAGCTAATTATCTTTTGAAAGTTGGCTTTCATGAGATTAGTTCATATGCAAAAATTACAACGAAAGGACTATAGAGAGGGTCATTTTAGCATGCATCTATTGAGACATTAATGTTGGGAAGCAATGACAAAATAAAGGTTTGTGAATGGTAGTATAGTTGACGAATATAAGAAAAATCCTGAGGATGTCGTCATGAAAAGGAGCAGAATGAGGAGGTGCAAGGAGGTGTGACAAATTAGGAATAAGCAGAATTAACAAATAAGAGAATAAATTAATTAGAGATGTTGGAGTTATAGTAGATTTAAAATTAAAGGATGAGATGGAGGAAGAACAAAATGTTGATAATAGAGACCCAATAGAGCATTTGATCTCATTTATGAAGAATAGAGGTAATGCAAAAGGGAAATTTCTTACTCTTACTGTAGCTTGAAAGTAGATACTCTCATAGATTGGATAAGTGAACTTGAGAGATGCTTTTAGGATGAGAATGTCTAAGACTCCAATAGAGTATGTTTTTCAATAACAAAATTAAAAGGGCATGTTGGATATTGTGCAAAATGACAAAGTGGACTAGTCGTTAGAGAAAATAAATATTTGGAAGAAAATAATGAATAAGATAAAAAAAAAGCTCTTGCTTTTGATTACTATCAAAGTGTGTGTAGATAAGCACACAATTTGAAAAAAAAGAAACATATTTCCAAAGAGTATATAAAATAATTATTCAAATTATCACTGATATTAGCAATTAAAGAGCCAAACTATCAAAGGGTAGTAAGGCATGTGAATGGATTATAGGTCCAAATTCAAAATGAGACAAGTACCCATTTTTTCCAAACTATGGAGGAAGTGTATCATATTGCTTTAAAGGTTACAGGAAAATGAAGAGCGAAGGTTACAAGAAGATGAGATGGAAGAAGAAAAATTCATAAAGGAAGTCATGACCTAAATGTAAGTCGATTATGTTTCCATCTAAATTGAAAAACGATACTCACCTACTTCATTGTTTGATGGTCCAAATGGAAAATCCGTTGATGAAATGGTCTTGAAAAGTAATTCAATCCCCACGAGCAACAAGTATGATTTCATCAATAAATTGTTCAAATATGATTTCATTAATAAATTATTCAGAATCAAGTCTGGTAGTGAGAGTTTGTAACGTAGAGCATCCTTGGAACCTACAATCAAAATTAAATATTTGTAATATGAGTTTCTTATTTTTTACTTAGTTTATGATGGGACCAGCCTTGAACACCTACGGTTTAATTATTAAATATTGATTGTATTTTTGATGGTTGTGTGGTTGGTTGACTTAATGGCATGGTTATGTGTTTTAATTGTCTTTAGGACAAGTGTCCTAGTCTTGGGGCTCGCTCCTCCCACCTCTTACTATGCCCATGAAACCCTAAACTTGGTCATTTCGACACTGTTTCACTTTGCTGCTCCGCGAGTTGAGGTCTCTGGCTCTGTTTCGGGTTGTTTTGCAAGGGTTTCACTTTGCTGGTTCTGGGCATGAACTCTCATGAGGGTTTCCACCTGCATGCGTCGGCGTTGCTTCCTGTTCTGAGTGCAATGCCAAGGTTCTGGGTCTAGAACCCCTGGTTTCAGTTTCTGGTCTCAGTCTTGTTCGGCACTGGTTATGATATCGGTTGTGGGCTTTTTTTGTTTGTTGGCTTCGTTTATGCTGTTGTTTTCAATGTGCTTGCTCTGCTATCTAACTATCTGCTTGGAATTTGTCACAGGTCATGGTTGCAGGGTGGCTCGACTCTCGGCTCTCTTCCTTCGTTCAACTTGAGGTAAGTTTGCCTTCTTTGCTATTTGTTTCTTCCTCGTTTTCTTCTGTCACTAACTGTGTGTGCTCCTTATGGGTAGTGGGCACTTTGCGACCATGACCTTGGAGTGTGGCTTCCTCCCTGGTGCACACGGGCTCGACCCCTATGGTAAGGCTATCTGGAAACCCTTACTTCTATTTGCAGGTCTTGTATTTGTGGTCCTATTTACTGGCTCTAATGGCCTGTTGGTTGGTTGTGTAGGTATGCGGTTGGGCTCTCCTTTCGCTGGCCTCATACCATGACTCCTACGCTCCTAACAGGTAGGGTCACTCCTTATTATTCCTTTGTCTGTTTGTCCGAGGTGTTAGCTGTTGGTGGTGTTCTATGGGTATGTAGTTAAGGGTCTGGCTTCGGCTTGGGTGTATCCTGGCCTTACTGTGGTTTCGACCTCACTATATATTTATGCTTTCGGCTATTTAACTTATGAACTGTAAGGTTATGGTCGTATGGTGACCTCGCAGTTGTTCTTGGCATTGTCAACTCCATTCTCATGGTTTTTTTGTAATTGGAAACTGTATCTTCGACTGTTGATATTCAATTTTTGATATATATGTATATACAATGATTTCTGTTAACAATTAAATAGTATAGAGGAATTTATATGAGTTCTGTTTGGTACCTGTAACTATGTGTTCATTCCTTCGACAATGATTTATTTTATTTGTTTGCAAGCTCGCACCTCTGTTTTTCTGAATTTGTCCATGTACTCTGTTTGCTCCTGTATTAGCTATTCATTTCCTTGTCTTTGTTTTTTCCGGAGAAAAAATCAGTACTTTCTATTATAGATATAAAAAGTTTTACATTTTTCGAGTGATCTCGGATAATCTTCCAGACAACGGGATGTTGTGGAAACCAGAGGTCAAAAGACTGGAACAAAGAGCATAACAAAACCACAATGATACGCAGATCATCGGAACATGACTGTCTCGAGGAGAGAGACAAACTATAGACACAGTTTTATGGATCGCGAGGACCCCTTCAGAAGTTCTGAACATATACAATAATAGATCTAGGGAGGCCACCTCCAGGGGAGGATAAACAACCTCATACAAAGACTATAGGCACTGTCATATATAAAAGACATGAGAAAACATAAATTAAATACTTCCGCTGCCGGATGAGGGAAAAATATAAAACCATATGATCCCCCATCCAAAAGGCCAGTATGATGGATCCACCAAAGATATAAATAAACAGACATGAGCCCGAAAACAGGGGATAAAAAGAAACCTTGTAACTCCGCGTCCCTGGATACTGTTGAGCAAAAAAATTTAAAATGAAAATTTACCCTGAAGAGCACCGATTATGTATGAGGAGCAAAAGGAGGCTGTAGAGTGGTAGCCGACTGCCCCTGCCTTAGTTCTTCGATGGACTAGCTGCCCAGAGTTTGTTGTAGGCCAGCTTTAGAAAGCTGGTCTGCTGAAATGTTTTTGTCCCTGTAAATATGGCATAAAGAGAAATTTAGAAAGCGATATTTTAATGACACAATATCATCAAGGATAGTCTTCAGAATCTGATTTTGGCACACAGCATTCCCATTAACCCATTTGACTACACTCAAAGAGTCTCCAAAAATTTGAATTGACTGTATGTTCCTTTGAATTGACCAACACATGAGGAGGCGCAATGCAAATAACTCGGCGTAGTTGTTTGATCCCTGACCCAAACCCACGGAAGCCCGAATGGAATGATCTTTGTTGAAATGAATGTATATACCAGCACCTGCTCTGTTTTGTTGGGAAGCCCCATCGAAAAATGCCCAGGGGTAGCCTTCATTTATAATTATGGGAGTATCACGGTTTTGATCCTTTTTTGTTTCAGGAGGAGGTATGGAGGAGTAAATGGCCGCGCTGTTAGTAGCAACTGATAATGAAGGAATTTCTAAATCCTGAAATAAGCATTTGTTTCTGGCAAGCCACAAACCCCAGAAAAATATAGGAGGAAGGTTCCTAAGGTTTCCATCTGGATGCTTATTCCAGCAGTTTCTCCATGCCTCATCCATCTGAATAGACTCCCATTGAGCTTTTATATTTAGCAGACCAATAAGTTCCCCCCAAATCCTTAAAGAGACAGGACAAGATGTGAAAAGATGATTAATAGTTTCCCCATCCGATTTACAGAGGGGGCATCTCCCAGGTCCAATGAAGAACCTGGATTGGAGAATATCCCAGGTAGGGATTTTCCTCTTCAAAATACACCATAAAAAGATCCTAGCTTTCAAAGGACATTTTAACTTCCACAGATTTTTCGACCACCACTCCGGGACAGCCCATCCTTTCTTATTCATGAGGAAAGAGTAACCGTCTTTAGGGGAGTAAACTCCTGTTTTCCCTTGTGCCCATAATAAAACATCCTGTTCATTTTTTATCCTGACATTTGAACGTTGAAGTTCTTCAATAAAAGAGGCCCATTCATTATGCCATCTAATGTTAAGACCAAGGTCCTCAGCATTTTTCCAAGTCTGACCCCAGATGGAGTAAGGGCCTACTTTCTCCACCTGGTTTGGAGTGATTAAACCTTTGCTGCCCAGGTGTCTCAAGAGACCAGGAGATAGTGCATATGATGCATTGCATCCGACCCATGGGTCTCTGCCAATTCTAACATTTTGCCCATCACCCACTTTACAAGCCAGGCCTTGTTCAATCAAATGGAAAGCCTCAACCGTTGCCTTCCAAATGACAGAGGAATGTTTCGACTTCTTTTCCTGGCATCGAATCTAGTCTTCCAGAGGAACTGGATCAATATACTTTCGTTTAATCACCCTTGTCCAAAGGTTCTCCAGCGTGATGAGTCTCCATCCTGACTTAGCAGCCAAGGAAAGACTGAATTCAGGGAGCCTCTTTAATCCCCATCCTCCCCACTCTTTTGGCCTGGCAATCTTATCCCAAGCCACCCAAGGGAGAGCTGAGTTTTCATTTGATCCTGCCAACAAAAATCTACAGCACAGTCTTCTAATTTTCTCCATAATACCTTTGGGGATCCAAGTAAGAGCGGCCCAATAGACCGGAATAGCCAATAAGACAGATTTTATAAGGGTCACTCTTCCTGCTCTAGACAGCCATCTAAAACTCCAATGGGATATTCTAGCTGCTAGCTTTGCTATTATCCAGTTCCAATCCTCTTTTTTATATGATTCCGGTTTTAACCAGAATCCCAAGTATTTAAAAGGAGAGTCCAAAGGTTGGATCTGATAAGGGAAAAGATTGGATATTCTTGAGCATTCTCTCCTATTAAATCCTGTCACACAAACTTGAGATTTTCGAGAGTTTATTTTCATACCTGTGGCTTTCATAAAAAGATCAAAAATGTTTTTATACTCCTTCATTTCGTTGAAAGATCCATTTGTGAATATCAGGATGTCATCAACAAAGAGCAGGTGTGTGATATAAAGATTATTGCAACCTCAATACCTTTGATCTTGTCAAACCTTCTAGATTTATGGATCAATTTGCTGAGCCCTTCCGCCACCAAGAGAAAAAGGAGGGGAGATAGCGGACATCCTTGTCTGAGACCTCTTTGGCTTTTGAAGAAAGGAGATGCAACACCATTGATCAGGACAACAAAACTAACATTTGTAATACAGCCCATAATCCAGCTTACAAAAGAATAATTGAATCCCAAATGAGTGAGAAACAACCGAAGGTATAACCAGTTGATACGATCATAGGCCTTTGAAAGGTCAATTTTAAGGATCGAACCTTTCGTCTTCTTCTGTTTGATACTGTGAATAACTTCTTGGGCTACCCCTATGGCCTCATGAATTTGCCTCCCTTCCAAGAAACCGAATTGTTCCATAGAAATATTTTTGGATAGAATGGGAACAAGCCTGGAAGCTATCACTTTTGCAATTATTTTATAAATGCAGTTACATAGTGATATAGGCCTGAAGTCTTCGAAAGTCTCCGGTTCATCTTTCTTTGGGATGAGCGCGATGAAGGTTGAGTTAAACGGTCTATATATTTCTCCTTTTAGTCTGGATTCTTCCACAACTTCAGTGATTTCGGATCCAATCAAATCGAAGAAATGGAGAAAAAGTTCGATAGTCCACCCATCAGGACCAGGACTTTTATCCTTTCCCATATTTTTCATAGCAGACTCAACTTCGTCCTTGGTTATAGGGATTGACAACTCCTCAGCTTCATCCTCCTCAAAGAAACTCGGGAAACATTGAGCTGTCCGCATAACTTCTCCTATGGTGGCCTCACCTGAATCTGAAAAGAGGCTCTGGAAATGCCTCTGTCCCAAACCCGAAAGATCAGAGAAAGATTTAAGCACCCTACCTTCTTCATCTTTTAGGCTCCAAATGGTGTTTGCAGATTTTCTACCTTTTGCATAGTTATGAAAGAAACTTGTATTTTCGTCTCCTGATTTTAGCCAAATTGCCCTAATTTTGAGTCTCCATTCCTCTTCCTTTGCCAGGAGAATCTGGTTTTGGGATTTTTCCAGAGATAGAATCCGATCCTTTGAGGCCTGAGTAGAGTAGCCATCTGCATCCACACTTTCCAATTCCTTCAACTCCTCCCTGATTTTTATCAGATCTTCATTTTGTTTCTTCTGCCTTTCTTTTGCCCATGAGATGGTTGCTTTCTTTAGTCTTTTCAGATTTTCCATGAACAAGAAACTCTTGCTCTCATTGGCGTTCTGGGCCGGATGGATCCATGTAGACTTGAAAAGATTATCGAAAGATGGATCTTGGAGCCAAGAAGAGTTGAATTTAAAAGGAGCAGGAGGCTTTGGTGGGGGAAAGAGAGGTCCAAAAAAATAGGAAAATGGTCAGAATTCCCAACCTCCTCAACCCATTAATGAAAGAGGGGAACTTTTTGAATAAGGCCCTCGGAAATTAGGAAGCGGTCCAGCCTCTTTGCAATCATGTCCTCCTCGGATTGTCTGTTCCTCCATTTTGGCTTTAACTTGGTTGGGGAGGGATCAGTTAATTTTTTATCTAGGAATGCTTGTGAAAAGAAATCCGTCAAAGGATCCTCCCTGGCCGAGGGACCCCAAGCTTCCGCTCTGCCCAAAGAAAAATTTAAATCACCACCCAACACCATCAAGGGAGAGTTCATCAAAGATTTTGCAAGAAAATCCTTCCAGAAAAACTCCCTTCCTTGACATGGCCCATAAATATTAACAATAAGGACGGGGAAGGGAAAGTCTGGAGAGGTGACTTCCATGCCCATAGCTTGCTTAAGCCCCCAACTGTTAGAACATTTTATTCTTCCCTCTTTATAGCCTATGGCGAGGCCCCCCGAGTGACCAGTTGAATCAATAGCAAAAAAGGACCATCCAGGTAGTAAAGAGGTCAACATCGCTTCCACCTCAGAGCCTTTCCCCAATGTCTCTTGAAGGAAAAGGATGTCAGAATTTGAATTAGATAGCCAATATTTTAGAGCCAGTTTCTTAGGCTTACTGGCCAAGCCTCTGCAATTCCAGGAAGATATGATCATTTTTTAACATGGTCAGGGGTCTGCACTGCTCTAAGAACCCCAGGAATAGAATATTGTTTCCCGTATGCCACATCCAAATTTGCTTTTAATTTTGCTTTAGAAAGGTCTGATTTCCTGCCCCTTTTACCCCTAGACACTCCCGTGGAGGACAACTGACCGAGGCCTCCAAAGGCTTCGTTCTGCTCGGCCTTGATCCCCAAAGATCTGAGATTGTAAGGGCAAGGGGTATTTTGAACAGGGGACGAGAGAGGAGGCCAATTCTTTACACAATTAAAATCGGGAGGAGGTGGATTCTCAGGAGGAGAACCCATAACAGAGTGGGGTTCTAAAAGCTCGACATCTCACGGCATGTTCTCCAGAACAGAATTTGGAATAGAGGGGGATTCGAGTATGGATACATTAACATTTTCAAAATCTTGAGATTTGAATGGAGAAGGATTTGCGAGCTTACCCATGACCTCCTCATCAGGAGAGATGTGATCATGCGAAGGATGCCGATCATCTTCTGCCCCGACGACAACGAATGGAGGGTCCCCAGCAGGTGCTCCCATGTTCTCTTGAGGTCCTTCGGCATATTCCCCATTTCGGGTGTCCCCAGATTCCAGCCTCGCCTCTGTCTGTTGCGGCGAAACCTCCTCCTCTGGCACAGTCTGAGAATGATTATTTCTTGTTTCTTTGAAAATAGTAGTCCTTCTGAAGCGCCTCCGTCTCCTGAGCATCGGGCATTTCTTTGCAAGATGCCCATATTCATGGAAAATGTGGCATCGAAACGGCAAATGTTCATAGTCTAATAATTGCTCGAAGATGTATTCCTTGTACTGAAGAGTTATTGTTTTCCGCAGGCCTTTGCTCAGGTCAATGTTTGCCAGAATACGAGCCGTCGCCTTGATCTTTGTCTCCTTGAAAGACATATCAGCCTCCAAGTATGTTCCCAGCCTGTTCCCGATAGATTTGAATACAGCCTCCGTCCAAAGGAAAATCGGTAGACCCGGCGCCCTCACCCATACTAGGAGGACCTCAGTGCTTTCCTTCATAGCGTCAAAGAGGGGGGTCCAGCGTTTCATCAATACTGGGATATGCCCCATGAACCCGTTTTTCCCCATACCCAGTCAGCTGCTTCCTTTTCTTCAAAACGGAACGTAAACCATCCTTTAACAAGGCATTGGGCTTCAAAACGAAGAGGAATTGCATTAATGAAGTGTTCTTCCCCCCAAGACTGTAGATCCGCTGGAGAAAGTTTCTTTCCCCTAGCCCGGCCAACAATTGTGCAATCAGCCACCTCCAGGGTTTCAACGATCGAAACTTGCATGCCCAAAACTAGGTTTCCCCCCGGTTCTTGGGACCCAATGGCCCTTTGGGATTTTCTTTTACCTCCTTTTCTTCTTGAAACTTCTTCTTGAGCCCTAAACTCCCCAGGGGAGTCTGACCAATCTAATTCATCCTGTGGCGAATCCTCTGTGTGCGCATCCTGCTGATGGAAATGACGATGAGAAGAGGGGCCTCCGGCATGGATATCCTCAGAGGGTATACCCCTAGAGGGAACTTCAAGCACTCCCGGAGTTCCTTCTTTATAGCCATGACTCCCCTCGCATCCCTGAGGGAGCGTGGCTTCAGGAGATCGCTGGTCCCTTGACAACGAAACCCTTGTAGATGTGCAAAACCCCCAGAGGGATTCTCCTTTCCGACACCCAAAGAACGACCCAACGATTCGGTGCCTTCCAGACCGATAGATGAGAGGTTCCAACTAACCACGGACTTTCCCTTGTTTTGCAGAGATGAACCGCCCGTTAAAAACCCTTCCGCCGCATCATTTCCTACAGTTCTTCCTTGAGCACCCTTATTTGAAGCCGAGATGTTCTCAGATGCAAAGACCCCGCCTTGATGCAGGAAAGGGGGCAAATCCGCCAAGGGTGGGAAGGTCGGTTCAGCAATTTTTTGACCACCAAAAAACAATTCTACGTTTTTTGCCGAAGTATCTTTGCCCCACATGGACAAAATATCCTCCAGAGCCGGGTCTAAATCCACCAACTCCTCCGAGTTAACCATGGTTTGATGAGCACCTGGAAAGAAACCGACAACTGTAACAGCAAGCAGTCAACCGACGCCCGCAAAAACACGAAACCGGGACCCGAAAAACACAAAGGTAAACCCCAAATCGACCGTGGCTGAGAAAACAAGGGAAAAACCCTTCAAACACAGTTGACCCGTCATAATAAAAACCTCCAGCTATCCGCCAAAAACCGGAGAGGAAAAATAATGCCTCTGAAAACTGCTCCTGTAACACTGAAAGGTTGTTGCTGTCGTTTAGCCGCGACCTGTGTGGGGGTTCACCCGATACCTGCGCAGCCAAACCCTAACCAGACCCATTTCCCTCCATTTCCTTGTCTTTGTTATTAAATAATTCAATGGTCTTTTGTTAAGTTAGAAAGAAAATATTAAGGCTGTAGTGTATGGATTCAAATTGTCAAAACAATTTCTCCTTGTTTCTATTCAATGCTATGATGGTCAAAAAATTACAATAACTGTTTCCTTTCTGTGTTTTTTAAATACCATTGGGTAGTTATCAAACTGTCAGTAGTTTCATTTGGTTATTCTTTGACAACTGTCATTTCTTAACTGTAATCTAAAATTAAATTTAAAAAATAAAAAAGATAAAAAGAGAACGTAAACAAAAACTAACAGTGGCTGAGACAATCATTCCTAGAAATTTAAATGAAAATAAAAACTAACTGAAACATATATGTTTCCAAAGACAAAACTCCAGCCATGACCTCCCTGAGCTGGATTCTCCTACATCAGACTCCTAGGGTTGACGAAAATTCATGGCTTCGGTTCATGAGCTCCTTGATAGAATACCCTGCATGTTGTATCTGTCCCACGTCAAGCCACAAACTGTCCTCAATAGGGTGGTTCTTCCACTTGATGAGGTACTGTAGGTACTCCTTTCTCTGAGTCTGCTTGGCCACTTGTGTATTGAGGATTCCTTCAATTTCAAGTGGCTGAGCTGAAGGCATTTGTCTCATCCATGAACTACTCTCTTCCTAGGTATCCCGCTTTGGCTGCGCTGAACTGTCCTCTCCCAGACTGCCAGTGTATGGGAATAAATCCACCACATTAAAGATGGGTGATACTCGTATACCTGGAGGCAATTGCAGCTCATAGGCATTTGCAAAAAACTCACGCAGAATTTTGCAAGGTCCAATTTTTTTGAATTCAAGTTATTGTATTCACCCTTAGGGAATCTTTCTTTGTGCAGATGCGCTAGAACTTGGTCCCCTACATTAAATTGTACCTCTCGTCATTTCATATCTGCTTTCTATTTGTACCTTTAACTATTATCTTGTAATTTTGACTTCACCTGCTCATGTAGGTCGTTAATTGCTTTTGCGAAATCTTCCCCCTCAGCACTTCTTTTCTCTAATTGTCCCAAATCTCGTAACTCATGCACTCCTCAGGGATGCACATCCATACAAGATCTAGAAAGGACTAATTCCTGTGCTTCGATTTGGTGAATCATTGTAAGCGAATTCCGCTTGAGCAAGTACACGATCCCACATTCGTGAATTTTTCCCAACTAGACTCTGTAGCAGGTTTCCTAAGCTTCTGTTCACCGCCTCTGTCTGCCCATCAGTCTGTGTGTGAAATTTAACTTTGTGTCCAGCTTTTTCCATAAGGTGTGCCAAAAATGTCCTGTGAACTTCACATCCCTGTTGGAAATAATGGACTTGGGTAAACCATGCAGTTTGACGACTTTAGTGAAAAACAAGTGTGCTACATGGGTAGCGTCACTAGTTTTCCTGCAAGGGATGATGTGTGCCATCTTCGAGAAACGGTCCACCACCACCATGATGGAGTCAAAACCCCAGTGTGTTTTGGGCAGACCCAAGACAAAGTCTAGACTGAATGAGTCCCACAGTCTGTTTGGAATAGGCAAGGGTATATACAACCCCGTGTTCTGACTCTGCCATTTGGCCAACTAACATATCTTACACCTGGTCACATATCGTTGCACGTCTCTTTGCATCTTCGACCAGTAATAGAAATGATTGAGCTGATCCAAGGTCTTATCAATGCTGAAATGTCCAGTTAGTCCTCCACTATGTTTTTCCCAGATGATGTTCTCCCTCATCGAACACTCTAGAATACACAACTGTCCTCGTTTGAATAGCAGCTCCTCCTGCAAGTTATAGTCCAGCCATGGACTATTATTCCTCAACAGAGGATTTTGGCAGGCCTCATAAGCCTCCTTGAAGTCCACATCTATTTGATATAAGTCCTTCGAGTGTTCAAAACCCAACACTGTATCGTGCTTTCTTGCAAGAGTAAAAATCTTCTACTTAGTGCATCTGCTACCTTGTTGGCTTGACCACCAATATGCTTCGATACGAATGTAAAACTCTGCAAGTACTCTACCCATTTTGCATGTTTGTGATTCAACTTATGTTGCTGCATAACATACTGTAATGTAGAATTATCAAAAAGCAAGACAAACTCATTACCCAACAGATAATGTCTCCGATGCTTCAAGGCTTGGACGATGACATAAAACTCCTTGTCATAAGACATGTACTTTTGCATGCTTTCTTTTAATTTTTCTTTGAAATAAGCTACTGGTTTGTCGTCCTGGCTAAGTACGGATCCAATGGCTGTACCATTGGCATCACAAAGAACTTGGAAAATTTTGTTAAAATTAGGCAACCTCAAAATTGGCCTTTCAGTGATCTTCTTCTTCAATATCTGGAAGTTCTTCTCTACAACTTCCGTCCAATGGAAAGGTTGACTTGCCTTTTTGATGGTATCTAACATGGGTGCACAGATTCCACTAAAATTCTATATAAACTTGCGATAGAAACTTGCCAACCCGTGAAAACTTCGAACTTCGAACAGACTCTTAGGGGATGGCCAGCTAAGTATAGCTACAACTTTTCCTGGGTCCATCTTCAGCTCATTTTTTGCAATAAAAAAACCCAAATAGACTAACTCCCTCTGAAATAAAGAACATTTTTTCAAATTTATCAACAACTTGTTTTGCTGCAACTTCTCTAGAACATATCTAACGTGTCAAAAATGTTCTTCCTTGGTCTTGCTGAAAATCAATATATCGTCAAGATACACAATCATGAATTTCCCAATGAACTCCTTCAACATCTCATTCATCAGGCGCATGAAATTACTATGGGCGTTACTCAACCCAAATGGAATCACAAGCCATTCATACAACCCTTCATTGGTTTTGAAAGTTGTTTTCCATTTGTCCCCTTCTCTTATCCTAATCTGGTGGTATCAGCTCTTCATATCTATCTTCAAAAAATATGCTCCACCCAAGCAGTCCATCATGTCCTCCAATTGTGGCAATGGAAACCTATACTTGATAGTAATTTTATTTATTTCTCTTGAATCTGTACACATCCACCACTCGCCTCCTTTCTTGGGAGCTAAAATTATCGGAACTGCACAGGGACTTAAACTTTCCCGTATCAACCCTTTATCCAAAAATTCCTGTACCTGCTTCCTGATCTCCTCGTTGTCCTTGGGACTCATTCGGTAAGCAACTTTGTTTGGTAAACTAGCTCCAGGGATGAAATCTATGTGATGACTAATACTTCGCTTTGGTGGTAGCTTATCTGGTAAATCATCCACCACAATGTTGCTGAATTCCTGCAACAAATCCTGGATTTCTTCAGGTAAGTTAGAAATTTCAGTGTGCGACAACACTGCTCTCGGTCTCCTTACAACAACATACTTTACCTCATCATCTTCAATCTGTTTTAGAAATTCCTTTCCACCCACCAGCAGCACTTTTGTCCCACTAGTTTCTGCTGTTTCTTCTTCCTTGATGGGTAATAGTGTATGCTTAATCCTATCCTTGACAAACTTGTAACAATTTGTTTTTCTGTCATGAACAAATTTTTAGTCATACTACCATGCTCTACCTAGCAGAACATGACACACATCCATGGGCATGATGTCACAAATCACCTTGTCCCTATACTTGCCAATATGGAACTCCACCTCACACTGCTCATCAACTAGCAGTTGCCAACTTTTCTGTAACCAAGACACCTTATAGGGAGTTGGGTGCTTCAACCTTTTCAAACCCAATTTCTCCACCATCTTTTTCGAAACCAGATTATCAATGCTCCCACTATCTACAATTAGTTTGCAGCATTCCCCTGTGATTTGCACACAGTCTGGAATAATGCCTTTCTATGGGTTTGTTCATCTATCTCCTTTATCGGTTTCAGCAGTACCTTATTCAAGACTGAGGCCTCTCCTATCTCTGGTGCATTCTCTACCTCTTGGGGTGGTGCCTTTGCTTCCTCTATTTGACCAACATATGCTTCTCTTTATCTAGCGTGTTCACCTTCAAGGCACTCAAAGAACTTGTGCCCCCACTTGTGGCACTTGTAACACTGTAGGCAATCCCTCTACTTCTGCCACTACCCCTTCCTCTCTAGTATGGCCTTCCTCCCCTAGTTCTACCTTCCTTTTCTGCTGCCCCTGAGGTCTTTGAACTATTGCCTTCATCACTGTTGTTGGTAGTCCTTCCTCTGCCAAAGGATTTTCCTTTCCCTCTGCCAGTTCCACGTCCTCTTCTAGCATTCTGCTTCCTTGCGATCTTTTCTTCTGCCTTTAAGGTACTTTGGTATGATTCCTCTATGGTTTTTGGAGAACGAATACTTATATTGTCTAATATCTCTAGCCTTAGGCCATTCACAAAACTTGCTGTCTTTTCTAGGGTGTCTTCAATGTGACCAACTCTTAGATTCACCCGATAAAATTCTTCAGTATATTCTTTCACCATTATTCCTCTTTGCTTCAAGTTCTATACCTATCGATACAGAGCAATCTGGTAATCTTTGGGCAAAAACTTACTGTTGGGTCCCTATAATACTAGTGATTACCCCATTACTATTGTAGTTATACCCCTTATTAATATTGTTGTGCCCCTATTGTCCCCATATTGTTATTACTATGCCCCATAGAATCCCTCTATTGTTATTTTTGTGGCTTTATATTATTATTGTTAGGTCGCTGGGTTATATTGTGACTCCTTAGACTCCTATATATAGAAAGGAGGTTTTGTCATTTGAATCATCCAAGAATTGTTCATTTATGTAATTTAAGGAGGTTTCCCCCTCGAAGAGGCTGAATTCTAAGGCGTTGATCTATCTTTTCTATCTTTTCTTGAGCTGGTTTCATAACATTTGTTATCAGAGCTTTGGATTCTAGGGTTTCGCTGCTCCAAACAGGTCATCGTGGCATTTTCGCTATAACTTTTGTTCTGCGATGTTTCAGAAGTTGAAAAAAAACCCATTTGAGAAGACATCGCGCTAAATCGCGGGTCCGAATTTTAGAGCTTTTTTACTATATTTGCGGAGATATGATCTAAGGAAGTTGGTATTTTTGCAGACTCCTTAATTACATTCCAAACAGGTGACCTAGGGAAACTCGCCATAACTTCTTCTCTGAGCATTGGATTGAAATTTTGTAAGAAGGTGTAGAAAGAGGACGGACTGTAGTTTCTTCTAGATATTTTTTAGAGCTAAAGGTGGAAACAATGACTCGTGGCACGTCGTACAAGTTCACTCTACTGAACTAGTCTATAATCAAGTCACTGTGGGAGATTTCGCATAACTCTTCCTTGGAGAATCCAATTTGGATCAGACTGGTGGCATTGGAAAGAGGAGATAGAGGGCTACCACAAGTCGCAATTTCAGAACTAGATGTTTTGAAAGTACAGAGATACATTAGAGGCAATATCGAGCTCCTACAAAGAAAAAAAAGGTGTAGATTCTTTTAAATTTTTGCTTAAGATTGGTTTGAAAATTTATTTTGAAGGAATTCAAAGGGCTAGTAGAGCATTATTATCGGTAACTGATGCCCCGAGGAAAGAAAATGCAAACACCTAGTAAGGAACCTGAAAGCTCTAGCATGACTCATGAAGAAGAGGAAGAAATGCTACATGATATATCAAAATTACAAGACCAAGTGCAAAAAATGTCAGCCTCACAAAAGCTAACAGAAACTAAGATAAATGGCATGGAATCTAAGATAAAGGGCATGGAAGCTAAGATG
>APFE030260271.1:0-14297 GCA_000404065.3 Pinus taeda | reverse complement strand
CATCTTTCAAGTATCTAAAGGGAAAGACTCTAGTGAGCTGACTCAAGAATCTGACCTTGATGTAAGGCTCATAGTGTTGCCTATCCACCTTCTTGTTCTTATGCCACTGTTCTCAAACATTTGGTATGCCTGTTGGCACTGATATAGTTTCGAGTGTCAATGTGAAAGTGAGCCCGGCCAAGATAGACTGACCTCCATGCAGGTGAAGCACAAAAAGATGGGCCAACTCATGATGAACTCTAACATTAGCCACCCTTTGACAAAATTCAAAACATGCTAGGTGCTGGAAACATGACATGGCAAGAGGGCATGCTTGTAATTCAGTGAGGGTAGCGGGCTCATCCCTAACATGTTTGCCACTCTTGTGATGTCTCTTGGGAGCCTGTTCTTCCGAGGATGAATCACTTTGTGTCTCCATCTCGTACTCTGATGAATGCTCTGATGCCATGACTGCTGTGTGTACTGTACTTGGGCTGCCCTTTGATGATGGTGTGAAGCTGGGTGCTTTTGTGATATCTGCCACCAAGGGGAACAATGAAACAAAAGGGAGTATTAGGAGGGGAGTAATGAGATGGGAATCTAGGTTATGGGGATAATTTTGTTTAGGGATATGTAGGGGGTTTGGGTATTTGATAGTGTAGAGTTTTGGGGTTTTGATAGGGTAGGGTTTTGGGGTTTTGATAGGGTAGGGTTTTGGGGTGTTATGTTGACCAAAGAGTGAAGGGATAGGGGAGAGGGTTTGGTAGTGTTTTAGGGTAGGGATAATAGGAAAAATAAGAAAGGGAGGATAGGGAAAAATGGCAAGCAATGGGAAAAATGAGGGGTGAAATTGGAACCTTGGCCTTAATACCACAATTATGAAACCCTAGCAACAATGGCCTTTGGTGTTTTCTTGTCCTTGATTTTATGAGTTTTGCTGCATTCAAACATAGTCATAAACCACCATATCATTTATTAACTTTTATGAACAAGTCATGACATAGAGCTTACCTGTCAATTTGATGGGTATCACAAGCAATTTGAGGTGATTTGGCATGGTTTTAGCCCTTTGTGGGTGTGCGCCGCGCCCTGGATGTGCGCTGCTCCTGTTGGAAAAATGCACTGAGGGGTGGCTTTGTGTGCAACGCGCCCTCTGTGTGCGCCGCACCCCTGTGTATATGCGCCACTCTCCTGGAAACTGCCTCCAACTCTCTCCAAACACACACTTTGCCTCTCAAACACTTTGCAATATCTCCCTATGCACTTGATTTGCACAATGCCTCTGATTTTGGTGGAAACTTGTATATAAAGACTTTGAAGTCATGGTTTAAATTTTTGCTTCTCCAAAAACCCATTTTTCTAATGTTATGTTTTGACAGTTTTTCACTGACTTAAAGCAACACTAATTTTCACTTTTCCCTTTGAAATTTTAGTTCAAATGATGAAATTTTTGGCACTCTTTGTAGGGATTGTATGACAGGACATTTGGCCACGGAAACCATGACTGCACCTGAAGAAATCAACTGACGAATTTTTTGAAAATTTTACCACAAATGACACTGTTTGACTTTTCTTCAAAACAGAGTTTTGAAGAACAGTCGAAGTCTATCACCATGACGATGAAACTCTCTGAATCATAACTGTGTAAGGGCCTCACTCTAGCTTGCATGGCTTTACTGGACATCTTTTAATACCAAATTTATTAATCCCTAGACCTAATTATTGAAAATGACTTTTGTCCCTTAAGGGACCAAACCTTGACTGTCATGGACTTTAGTGATCATTGACAAAAGACCTGAGCCAGCAGGAGCCAGACATGAGGGGAAGTGACTAGCATGACATTTTCCATCATATTATGGCATGTCCCTAGCGGAATGTAGTTGAGTGAATGGAGCGGGACTCCTAAAAATGAAATGCATAAAGAGTTTCGATCTCTGACGGAAGACGGACCAGACCGACTCTAACATTGGCTCCAATGGGGGATGGTAGCTCCTTGGAGGTGCCAAGAACAACAGATCTCTGGAAGAGCTAGACAGTGCCTTCGTCCATTGGGCTATGGAGTCATTACTTCGACAAACAACACAGGACTCTGACTCATTTATGAAACTGAAATGACCAAAAAACTGACTTAAATTTGACATTGAAATGGCTTGAAGACTAACTTAACAAACTCTAACCAAACTGAACAAAAATGGTATTTGCAGTGACAGTGGAAGCAGCGCTAATAACTTAGAAATGGTACCGCTTGAGCAGCCAACCATTGATTGGCCCTCCCGGACAATCTTCCCCGTTCATTTTCTTTAGAAGAAAGGCATTTTGACCCAGATATGCTGCAATCTTGAAAGGACCTTTCCAAAGATTCTCGAACTTACCGTGCTTACCTTTCTCCTCATTCCTTGCATCCCACTTCAGAACTACATCATCCACCTGAAATTTGTCCACCTTTTCCTTTCTGTCATAAATTTTCTTGATCTTCTCTTGCAATTTGGATGTATTCTTGAAAACTTCTTCTCTGGTCTGCTGCAAGTGGACCGTTTGATTCAACCTTCTTTGCATGGGGTTTTCTTCACTGCTGGCCCCCTGAAGAAGTTTGACTACCAGGGCAACGAGAGATGTAGGAAATACTGTATCAACTCCATAAACAAGCTCGAAAGGTGATGTACCTATGGATTTCTTCTGACTAACCTGATCTGCCCAAAGTGCATTGACCAACCTCTTATGCCAGCTCTTCTTATTTATTTCCAACAGCTTCTTGATTATGTTGACCAATGATTTGTTCGAAGACTCTGCCAATCCATTGCCTGCTGGATGATCGGGCAGTTGAGTGACCCAAAATGATGTGATTAGTTATGACAAAAACTTCTACCATCCTCTTTGATTGAAAAGTCTTGTTGCGTTATCAGTGATTAACTATTCGGGAAACCAAAGTGAACAAAGATGTTATTCAAGGAATGAAATGATTACCGCATCTGTAGCTGTCTGGTGGGGTAATTTGCCGTCGACCATTTCGTGAAATAATCTGTCGGCTGTGAGGACCATCTATGCGACCGGGAAAGCGGATGAATTACCATGAAATCCAATCCCCATTGCTGGAAAGGAGCACTCACCTCTATAGGCTTAAGTGGTAAAGGCTGTAACTTCTGTTTTCCTTCGAAAATCTGACACTTATGATAGCAATTGACCATCTTATATACATTAGCAAACAATGTTGGCCAATAGTACCCCGCTCTCAGAATTTTATTTGCTGTTGACTTCCAAAAAAGGTGACCACCACAGTCTCCTTGGCGGCAGTCCTCCATGACCTTCTTTGCTTCCTTTTCCACCAAACAATTTAACAGAATGCCACTGTGATCTTTCCAATACAGTGCAAAATTTAGAATGCAAAACTTGGTAGCCTTAAACTTGAGTGTTCTCGCTTTGTTTCTAGTCATGCTGGGTGGTGGCGACAAATTTTTAAGCACATATATGATATCTGAATACCATGGAGAAAGAGAAAACATTTCAGATACCTGAATTGACGATCCTTCCTCATTCTCATCGGACATAGTAGCGATCAGATTTATGTCCAAGGCGTGCAAGTTTGATTCGGCCATTAACTTTGCCAATCCTTGTCCTTTCACTAGCTTTGTGGGCTTTATTTCCACATCATATTCTAGCAAGGCTGAAATCCACTTGCCTCGTCTTCCTTCCAGATCGATCTGTACTAAAACATCTTTGACAGCAGCGTTAGGAACATAGGCCAAATATGAGAATGTAGAATATATACCCGAAAATCCTTCAATGCCTTCACAAGTGCAAGGGCTTGCTTCTTAATGATGTTGTACTTTAAGGCTGCATCTCTTATAGCTCTGCTGAAGAATGCAATGGGTCTTTCATGATCATCTCTTTTATGCAATAACACCGTTGCCATAGTATGCTCCGAAGCAAATGAAAACAATATGAAATCCTGAGTGTATTTCGGGATGACTAGAACTGGAGCTGAAGAAAGAGCCAATTTGACCAAATTGAAATATTTTACAGCTTCCTCTGTCCATTTCACTTGGCTGTCCTTCTTAAGCATGTTTTTCATCTCTCTTAGGTTCTTGGCAAGATTAGGTACAAAGCGGCGTAAAAAATTCATTTTACCATTGAACGATTGTATCTCTTTTTTATTCCGGGGTAAATTGATTTGCTGAATTGCTTGCACACATGCTGGGTCAATACGAATGCCATATTTTGAGATAATGTGCCCGAGTAGTTTTCCTTCCTCCATGGAAAACAAGCTCTTCTTCAGATTTAGCGACAAACCATATTTTCTGCACTTTTGGAAGACAGTTTTTAGATGGTACATGTTCTCTTCATCAGATTTGGAAGACACTATCAAATCATCCAGGTACACAACCAAAAAGACATCCTTCTCATTTGCAAATGTTAAGTCCATTGCACGCTGAAATGTGGCACTCGCATTCTTCAAACCGAAAGGAATTTTAGCATAATGAAAGGTTCCCCATGGAGTGGTGAACGCTGTCTTGTCTCGGTCATCTTCATGGACAAAAACTTGGTTATATCCGGAATAACCATCAAGTAGTGACATACGGGAGGCTCCCACTACTCGCTAAAGTATATGGTCCATTTTGGGCAGTGGATAGTTGTCTTTCAATGAAACTTTATTGAGATTTCTAAAATCAATGCATAAGTGAATCTCACCTGTCTTCTTTTGTACGAGCACCAAGTTAGATATCCAATCCGAAAATCTGATGGGCACAATGATCCCTGATTTGTACAACCTGTTGATCTCCTTTTCAATAAATGGCAGCAACTTTGGATTTAGCCTCCTCAACTTCTGTCTAAATGGTTTTTGATTGGGCTTGATGGGTATAGTGTGCTGAATTATATTTGTATCGTATGTTTTTAAGTTAGAATAGTCCCAAGCAAACACATCTGCAAATGAAGACAACGAACTGATATATTTGTCCTTGATCTTTGGTGGCAATGCTTTGGACAATTTTACTAATTTAGGATTAGCAGCTGTTCTGATATTGACCTCTTCCACACCCTTCTCTATTGGCTGCAATGTTGGCTTGTGGACTACATCATCTTGATCAAAGAGTTCTTCTAAAGACATCTAGACTTTAGGAATAACATTATTCTTCAACTACAACACATCCATTTCATTGATCTACACCTCATCTGTACCATTACCTTTACCATTGTCATTTTCTACATCAATTGAGGTTTCCTTGAACTTGCCTTTGTTTTGCAAAAAATCATCAATCTCCTCATCATCTTGGAACACATGCCAATATCTCTGATTGTCTGGAACGGTTGGACGATGCTTGACATGGATTTCAAATTTATTGCTAGAGTTCATTGGGATTTTCAAACTACTTGCTACCTTGGCAAGAGCGTCAGCAATACTATTTTGTATACGAGGCACACATGTCAAGGTGTATTCTGAAAATAATTTTAGGATGTCTAGAACTGCATCACGGTAAGCCCACATCCTAGGATGCTTTACTTGATATTCACCTCTGACCTGCTTGATAACCAATTCGGAGTCGCTATATACTAAAATCCTCTTAGCATTCAGCTTTGTTAGAATCTTTAGACCAGCAATCAGAGCTTCATACTCAGCTTCATTATTTGAACACTCAAAAGCCAGCTTGTAAGAGCATACCCGCACGTTACTGGGCACTTTGTTCGAGGCGGAGAAAGGACTGCGTACCCAAATTCCAATTCCAGTGCCATCATTTCCCACTGCTCCATCGAATCGATGGTCCATAAACCTTCTTCCTCCTCTTGCAAGTGTTGGAAATCTATTTGTTGTGCTTGGTCTACTTGTTGTCCATTACTTTCAGCTGATTGCCCAACGATGCTCTATTGTTCTTGTTCTTCTTTCTTCAAAACTCCTCTGAAATTTTTTGTTATCTCTGGAATATCATCTGCTTCTACTAACTGACTATCGATATCATTGAAACTATATGAATACAAAACAAAAGACTCTAAATCTATATGTACACAATTAATTGGATGATTTATTGGTTTCTCCTTGCTTTTGATCATGTATTTCATTTTTTGTTCCCGATACAATTTCCTCATTTGGCCAAACACCGAAATCGTTGCATAGGAGAAATCTAGTTGTACTGTCCCTTTCAATTTTGCTACCCAAGACCTAGAAAGAAGCATGCCAAACCTGGGAGGAATATCTGCTACAACAACATCCATCAAAACATTCTTCATTGGGAGCTGATCCAAACTCACAACCAAGTCTTTGATGAGTCCTATACATCTTACTCTGCTGGAATCAAACGAATAGAGATCATGGTATTGCCGGGTGATGTCGAGACCAAGCTTATCCATGATAGCCTTAGGCATGAGATTGTGAGAAGCTCCGGAATCAAACATGGTATTATGTAACACAAAATCGTGCAATCTTAAAGTGATATAAAAAGGTGCCACATCACTATCAGGACACTCACCATTCGATGCTGGCCCAAAAATAATTTCAGGTTGATCATATTCGACGTTCACCATGTCGGACATTAGGTCCAAATTCAACATTTTAGATACTTGTCCTCTATAACTATTGTTACTCATTATTTCAGTCAAAGAAATGGATACCTTTAATTTATAAATCTCATTCTCTAAATTAGAAGTGAGAATCTTTTCTACCTATTTGACTAGGATTTCTTTCCTTTCCCTTTCTTTCGATGCAACTTGCTGATGTGATTGTTCTGCTGATGTTGATTTGCTGTTATCCGGATCGACCGCCTCCTTTCCTTTCCTTTGTGCAACTGATGAATCATTCTTTGATGCCTCAACCTCCTTCCTTTTTTGAATTGGTTTGACCGGCACATCTCTGTTTCTAAGTGAATATCGCTGCTACTGGGTGGATAGATCATTCATATAGCCTCTTTGGTACTCATCTGATTCTTCCTCCAATACGGTGTCATTTGCTAGAATGAAATCTACATCTTTGTGTATAGCCGAACTCTCTGCATACTCCTCATCCTTAGTGAGATAAATAGGCAAATCATTAGGAGTAAAGATGTGGTTTTCTTCACTTATTATATTCCCATCCTCATCTGATTCCGATCCATGCACAAAATTTTGCTGCAAAGATGTCTGAACTGGCTGTTGTGCAGTCTGCTCTTGGGCTCACTGATCTCTCTGTCTTATTCTATATTGTGGCCGTTGTTGGCCATGGAAGTTAGGATTTCTAACTTGTGGCTCAGATTTGTCAAGTTTCACCCTTTCAAGCATTTGCTCTACCTTCCGAAGTAGCTGATCTACCGAGGAAGATTCTTCCTTTATGGTGACCTTATTTTCTTCCTTTGCTCTAGCTCTCTTGGTCAACAGATTTGCTTCAACATTGACCGCTATCTTTTGCATGTCTTCCATTGTGGTTGGTTCTCTCTCTCTCAATTGATAAGCCATGTCAGCATCAAAACCATCCGGGAACTTCACCATGGCTAGTCCCACAGGTGGCCTTAGATGATCTGGAATTTCGTTATAAACTGAATTGAATCTAATGCAATAGTCTTGGACCGACTCACCAGCATTTCTTTTGATTTTCTCATATTCAGCCAGAATTTAAAGAGGATTCTTTTTCACTTCCTAGCGGTTTAAAAATTGTCTTTGTAGGTTAGCCAAGGTAGCAATGCGTGCAGCCGACAAAACTCTGAACCATTTCCTCACTTCACCTGCAAATGTTTGAACAAAAAGTCTCATTGACACATTCTCCACATCGATCTCATGAAGTTCATAGAAATCTACCATTCTGTCCACATGTTGCTGAGCAGTAATGTTGTTAGGAATGCCATCAAAAAACAGGCTTTTGCTTTGATAATCTGCGGGCATATCATCTAGAACTTGAGGTAGAACAAGGGGTGCAAAACGGGCAGCCATCACTCTCGGTGGATTTTTCCTCAGAGGTGTTGGAGGAGTGTGCACAGTTTGTAAGGGGCTAGCAATTGGAGTTTGAAGCTGAGCTATAATGTAGTTATCAATCAGCCAATTAGCCCTTTCCATCTCCAAGTCTACAAGAAACTGTGGATTGTGGACAGTAGAGTCAACCACCCTTTTGGATTTGGTTTCAAAGAATGATAGTTCAAACTACTCATCAAACTCTAGCTCTTCAAGATACTCAAAAATGTCCGAGCATGAATGGGATTTGAACATGGGAGATATAGAGCTTTCTTGATGACAAATTCTTGAAATAAAATTGGGATTTTCATAGATGTGCGGAGGATTTGGATCTGGATTAGCTCTGGTATATCTTCTAGAACCGGCGTGCTATTGAGAAAAATCAAAGGACACAACCAACTTACTCATCCTATCCAATCCTAAATTTATCATCTGGAGGCTTAGAATTATTAAGAAGTAAGGGGATTGATTTCGTTTTTCCCTAGTATGGTCGCCACTATGTTAGCATCTAAATCTGCCTTAGGCTGAAGGAAGGAAAAATTCAAGGTAACCACAAACCATGCTCAGTCTGGTAGCTATCTCTACCAGAATAGGAGAGGGCTCTCTCCGAGTCACGCTCAGTGAATAGATAAACGAAACGGTCTGAGATGACTTACAATAAAATATTGCTCTTAGGCTAGTAAGTAAATATGGATACAAGAAACAATTTTTTATGAATGACTTAGTTTCTGGGATAGTATGGGACCAACAAACAGCAATGAACAGAGAATTTAATACAAAGGCACAGATTACTTTGTGAGGAAAGATAGGCGGAAAGTATAGTAATTTAGTTTTGAAATAACGTGGAATGGAGAGATTGCTTAGGAGGCTGAAAAGGGCATAAGTGCATGAATCCTTTTCAACAGAAGAAACAACCACTGAACATGAAATTTTCCCACAGGCAAAGTAATAAAATTGAATTCTACCTTATCTAACTTAGAAAATTTCACTGGAAATGAATATGAAATGAACTATGAAACATAATGAAATACATATGAAACATAAGAGACACATTTTCTACACTCACAACCACATGAATCTCATGAAACAGAGCCGTTGCCTTTCATTAATCCTCTGTAGAAATATACAATGAAGAAACGGAGTTTCTTTCCCACAGTCTCCCAGAAGTTACAAGCCAACCAACCCTTTGCAAATAGTTTGCATACAATATATAGAATGTGTCATGAGGAAATAGAATGAACAAGAGGTGGGGATTTTTTCGAATCATTACAAAATGGCAATGGAAAGCCAAACATCAGCTACAGGTGCAGCGTTACAAACATGACAAATGGCTTGGGTGACTGTTTGCCTTCCTTTGCCACTTGGATAGAAGCAAATATGGAGTGAAAATTCTTTAAACTTTGCCTTATGTGCCAAAAACATGAAGTGTAGATGAGTGGGCCCACTTGGCAAAAGTCATGAATCGAAATTTCGCGAAACGAAGGTGCATTTGGCCTTTTTCCCTATGTGCGCCGCGCCAAATTCTATATGCGCTGTGCCACTTTGGAGGCTATTTTGAGGCACTTGCATGAGTCCAAAATGTGCCTAAGTGTTCTTGTTGGAAAGCTTGAGCTATCTACTTTCCAACCCAAGTGGAATTTTTGAATTTGGCGCTCATTTTCCCCTCCAAATCTTCATTCTCCGAAGACTGCTTCCTGGGTGTCAAAATAGGGGCAGAGAGGTCATTTTTTGGGTGTTTTTGGTCTCCTGGAGACTCAAATCATGCCCAAATTTATTATCCAAGCACTAGTAGTCGTGATCTTGCATGCTGAATCCAAAAATGCAAGCCATTTCCAATTTGGAGATCCCAATCCTAAGCGTCGCGCCAGTGGTGCGGTGCACAGGGAGAAACAACCTGCGTTGTGACCAAAAAATTTCCATGTGACCCAAATTGCCCCAAATTTCTTGAAATTTGGGCTGGGGGTTCTTTAAGAGGCACTATACTGGGCCATAGAGGTTTCAGCCAAGATTCAAAGCCGATATTGCTCTTTTTTCTTCTTTTGTCTCTTGGTTTCTCTGCTCAATTTTGCCTTCAAGCTCCTTATCCGAGCCTTTGAACTCAAGTTCCATGCCCTGTAATGATAAACCATCCTCCTTAGTATGGTTTTGTCTCTATCGGCCTTCTCCAACAGCCTCTCCAGGTGGATGTTGATCTGCTCTAGCTAAGACTCATGGTCATTGTTAATCTCTTGCTCCAAGGTGGTGAGCTCGATCCTCCTTTGTTGGGCGGCTTGTCGATTCTCATGGATGTTTTGCAACTCCATGATCTCATGCTGGTCCTCAAGCTACTTGTTCCTCTGCTCGAAATACCTGATGATCCATTTGGCCCTCTCCAAATTGAGTGACATGTCTTGGATCTCTGTGTTCTACTCCTGAATGGTCATCCTAAGTCTGGCACTCGCCACCTCTACATCATCATCCTGAATGAGGATGAAGTTGGCCTCCTGTTCACCTGATGGCCCCTCATCATGCATGGGCTTCTTGCCCTTGTCCTGTACCTGTGTCGTCGATGCCGGAAGTGAGGCCCCTTCCACCCCGGGTGGAGATAACACTCGCTTTACTGCTGCAAACAAGTGCCTACTACCTCTCTGATATGTAACAAATACTGGCATGGTAGTGGTCTCATGGTGCTCATACTGATGAGAAGGACCACCTATCTCATGCTCTGCCTCTGATAGTACCTGTGAAGTGCTAAAGAGGTCACGGGAGATGAAGTCCTCCGAAGCAATGCCCTGCAATCCCAACTGATGATCCACCAAAATACGGATAAGAGCAAAGTGATAAACACTGTTAAGCTATTGCTAAGGGGTCTTATGCTGCATGAAGGTGTTCATCCTCTCTATGTTCCTGCAAATGAAAATGGGAGGTTCATCATCCGCACCGTGGTAAAGTGCATGAGCAATATGATGTGGTAGGCATATAGACAAGATAACCTCCCCTCACAGCTGAAGTATTTCATGATCAATTTCATGGGTGGAGCATACTCATCCTTCAAATATCTGAATGGAAAGAATCTTGTGAGTTTCCTCAAGAATCTGGCCTTAATGTAAGGCTCGTAGTGTTGCCTATCCACCTTCTTTTTCTTGTTCCACTGTTCTCCAACATTTGGTATGCCTGTTGCCACTGAGATAGTTTCGGGTGTCAATGTGAAGGTGACCCCGACCAAGATAGATTGACCTCCATGTAGGTGAAGCACAAAAAGACGAACCAACTCATGATGAACTCTAACATTAGCCACCCTTTGACAAAATTCAAAACATGATAGGTGTTGGATGAACATATTTCTTCTTCAGATGATGAAAGTGAGGATGGCAATCCTCCCCCACCTTCTCAGGATCCTCCTTCAGCTCCTTCACTTCCAAAATGGGTCCGTGCTACTCAGGATGCAGCAAGTGATCTTGCCGGTGATCCTATAGATCAGCGCCGTACACGTTCTCAGTTCAAAAGAGCCTCTTCTTTACTGGCTCAAGTCTCAGCAAATTATGATCCTAACACCTTTGCCGAAGCTTCAGGCCACCTAGATTGGGACGCAGCTATGAATGAAGAATATCGTTCATTATTGGCAAACAATACATGGGATCTTGTTCCTCTACCAAAGGGACGAAAACTTGTTAGATGCAAATGGGTTTACAGAACCAAGTATGGACCAGATGGGAAAGTTGATAAACATAAAGCTCGTCTTGTTGCTAAGGGCTTTTCATAAGTTGAAGGCATTGAATATACTAAAACCTTCTCCCCTGTTTCCAAAATGAACTCTGTCCGCCTTATTCTTTCCCTTGCTGCCTCTTTCAAATGGGAAGTCCATCAGATGGATGTTAAATTCGCCTTCTTGCATGGGGAGTTGCATGAAGAAATCTATATGGAACAACCTATTGGGTTTATACAAACAGACTCTAGTCTTGTATGCTGGCTTAAGAAATCCCTTTATGGTCTCAAGCAAGCTCCCCGGGCTTGGTATGCCAAAATGGATAACTTTCTTTTAGAATCTGGCTTTTCTAGGTGTCATTCTGACAATATTGTCTACACCAAGAAAGTGGGCAAGTCTCTTATCATTCTTGTTCTTTATGTTGATGATCTTATCCTCACTGGTAGTGATCCCAACCTTATCAACCATGTGAAGTCCAACCTTAAAAACAAGTTTGAAATGACAGACTTAGGACACTTACATTATTTTCTCGGCCTTCAAGTCTTGCAATCCAAGGAAGGTATTTCCCTCTCCCAATCCAAGTATGCCTGTGATCTTCTACGCCATTTTCACATGGAAGATTGTAATCCAGCTCCTTCTCCCTTTTAGTCTAGAGTTAAACTTTCAGTCACTTGTAGTTCCCCAGAAGTTGATGCTACCTTATACCGTCAACTTGTAGGAAAAATTTTGTATCTAACCCATACTTGTCCTGACCTTTCCTTTGTTGTTGGCCTTGTTGCTCGGTTTATGCAAACCCCACGTGAAAGTCATTGGAAAACAGCTAAAAGAATACTTCGTTATGTTTGAGGTACAGTTAAGTTTGGAATTCATTACAGTGTCGAAGCATCTCCTTTATTGGTTGGTTTCACTAATTCTCACTGGGCTGGTGACCCTGATGATCGGAAGTCTACTGCTGGTTATGTGTTCAGTCTTGGTTCAGGACCTATTACATGGGCTTGCAAGAAACAAGGTGCCATTTCTCTTTCTTCAGTGGAAGCAGAGTATCGTGGTGCCGTAGAAGCTAGTAAGGAAGCCTTGTGGCTTCGACAGATCCTATCAGAGTTTGGCTTTCAGCAACATCATCCAACTACACTTTGGTGTGATAATCAAAGTGCCATTCAACTATGCAAAGATCCAGTCCAGAATCAGCGTAGCAAACACATTGAACTACACATGCACTTCATCAGAAACCTCATTCATGACCATGTTCTTGAAGTGCAATATTGTTCAACAGATGATCAAGTTGCAGACATCTTTACAAAGGCTCTCACAGAGGAGAAGTTTACTAAAATTTGATTTATTGGTTGGAGTTCAGGAAGTTGTCATTAAGGGGGGGAGCTCTAGTGCCTCCTTCCTTCTCCTATTGTGTTCATTATTTGTACATCCTTCAATCCTATCCCCAAGTTGTTCTTAAGGGGGGATGTTAGGATATTCGACACATTTAGGAAATAGTTAAGTATAACTTGGTCTAGTATAGAGTTGGTAAAGTGTTTTCTTTACTATGTACATTTGTAACTTACAATCCGACGGTCATATATGTAGTGATCCGGACAGTTCATCTCTCTCTTGTTTTATTACCGACCACTTTGAATCGTGGCTTTAACACCGATTGGTCCATGTTTCTATTTTAAAGCGCATGGCAGGTCATTTGTTAGGCTAACCGTTCACGAGGAAAGCTTAGTAAATTTTCATCTTTTATTAATAAATTTGCCTGAAGTGGCCGCGTTGGCTCAGGCCGTGGACTGTTTCCCTCTTTGAGGGTTTTAACCACATCAAAATACTAGTGTATTGATCTATGATCTGTTTGTGAGCGGTGTCCTTTGGTGTTCTGTCTGAGGAACTTACCCTATAAATTCCTACACTGGAAGCATGATATGGAAAGAGGGCAAGCCTGCAATTCAGTGAGGGTAGTTGGCTCATCCCTAACATGTTTTCCACTCTTGTGATGTCTCCTGGGAGCCTGTTCTTCCAAGGATGAATCACTTTGTGTCTCTATCTCATACTCTTATGAATGCTCTGATGCCATGACTGCCGTGTGTACTGTACTTAGGCTACCCTTTAGTGATGGTGTGAAGCTGGGTGCTTTTGTGATATCTGTCACCAAGGGGAACAATGAAAAAAAAAGGAGTATTAGGAGGGGAGTAATATGATGGAAATAGGGGTTATGGGGAGAAGTTTGTTTAGGGATATGTAGGGGGTTTGGTTATTTGATAGGGTAGGGTTTTGGGGTTTTGATAAGGTAGGGTTTTGGGGTGTTATGTTGACCAAAGAGTGGAGGGATAGGGGATAGGGTTTGGTAGTGCTTTAGGGTAGGGATAATAGAAAAAATGAGAAAAAGAGGATAGGGAAAAGTGGCAAGCAAGGGAAAAATGAGGGGTGAAAATGGAACCTTGGCCTCAATACCATAATTATGTAACCCTAGCAACAATGGCTTTTGGTGTTTTCTAGTGGTTTGTTTTATGAGTTCGATGGCAATTAAACATAGCCAAGAACCACCATAACATTCATAAAATTTGATGAACAAGTCATGACATAGAGCCTACCTGTCAATTTGATGGCTATCACAAGCAATTTGAGGTGACTTGGCATGGTTTTTTCCCTTTGTGGGTGTGCGCCTCACACCAAACCCAGTGCACCATGACTTGGGTGTGTGCTGCACCCATTGAAAAAATGCACTGAGGGGTGGCTC
>APFE030260269.1:0-17070 GCA_000404065.3 Pinus taeda | reverse complement strand
TTTGAGGGTTTTAACCACGTCAAAAATACTGGTGTATTGATCTGTGATCTGTTTGTGAGCGGTGTCCTTTGGTGTTCTGTCTGAGGAACTTACCCTGTAAATTCCTACACTTTCTTCCCACATGCATCTAGCTTGTTTCTTTTCTCTTTTGGCACATTAAAATATACGGGACAACTGAAAATTCGAAAATGAGAAACATCAGGTTTCTTACTAGTGAATGCTTCTTCGGGTGTCTTGAAATCGAGTGCTTGATATGGGCATCTGTTTTGAACATACACAACAGTGTTAGCAACTTCTCCCCATAAGAACTTTGGTAGGCCTTGGTCATGAAGCATGGCACGGGTGGCTTCTATGATAGTTTGATTCTTCCTTTGGGCAAACTTCATTTGCTTAGGAGTATATGTAGTAGTGGTCTCCCTCTTAATCCTAGCTTCTCTACAATAGTCAATGAATTGATTTGACTCATATTTGGTCCCATTATCGATCCTCAATATTTTAATCTTCTTCCCTGTTTGATTCTCGACCAAGGCTTTAAATGAGTGGAACCATTTGAACACTTCGTTCTTCTTCTTTAAGAAATATATCCATGTTTTGCGAGAGAAGTCATCCACAAAAATTGCATAGTACAAATATCCACCCAAAGATGTCAAAGGCAACATACCTGATAGATCATAATGGACCAATTGAAGAATATCGGTAGTTTGACTTTGACTTTAGGGGAATGGCCCCCTTCTATGTTTTCTAGTTGCGCAACCCTGACATTCACCTTCATGATCTAAGTTTAA
The DNA here is from genome assembly GCA_000404065.3 of Pinus taeda. Taxonomy (NCBI): domain Eukaryota; kingdom Viridiplantae; phylum Streptophyta; class Pinopsida; order Pinales; family Pinaceae; genus Pinus; species Pinus taeda. The sequence goes on along the minus strand of APFE030260269.1, from coordinate 16,285 downwards.
TTCAGGCATTCCTGTGACCATCTTCCTTACATCAGGTAAGGCTTTGTAGTGAAGGTAAGCAAATCTTCGGTGCTATAATTTGGATTGAAGAGAAGTATCGCAAGTCATTGCTCCCAAAGGACTTCCTCCAACTTGATAGAGACCTTCAACCTTGAATCCAAGAGTGAATGCATGTTTTGGGTTCCTTTGCCAAACACGAACCTTCCCATCAATGAATGTCACCTTGAAACCTTTATCTTCCATCGCAGAAATAGAGACCAAGTTCTTTTTCAGATCAGGTACATACAACACTTCTTGTAGATGAAGGGTTTGACCTTGATTTAAGTGAAGAGTAACAGCCCCAATTCCTTTCACAGGATAAGTGGCATTATCCCCAAGTATAATCTCCATATTTGTCTTTTTTCAATCAAGTTTGAGAGAGCCTTTTTGTACCGAGTGAAGTGCCTTGAGGCACCACTATCAATCAACCAATGATCTAATGTATCCGGAGGAGAGACGGTGGTGAGGGAAGAAATAAGATAAAATTCTTTTTGCTTTTCACCAACATTAACTTCTTCATTCCTGGAGTTTCTTGACTTCTTGGGAGGACGACCATTTCCATTTCGAGTAGCGGGACAATTCCTCTTTCCTTTGTTGTTGAACCTGTTGTTCCTTTGATTGCCATTTCCCTTGTAGTTGTTGTTATGGTCGTCATTATCTCTTGGAGTATCCTTCTTGTGAGGACACTCTCTAGCAAAATGTCCAAACCTGTTGCAATTGAAGTATCTCCCTTTTCTTTTTGGCTTGAACCATTGACCTTGTCTTCTTGGACCAACATTGTTCTTCCTCTTAGCATGAGCGAAAAAGGCGGTAGGATTGTTTCCATTTGAGGGCTTGTCTCTTTCCGTCATCCTTATTTCTTCTTGAGTGCATCTAGCCAATAATTCATCAAATCCCAGAATCCTGTTATTGTTGAGGATGCTAGTGTTAAACACATCCCATTCTCTTGTAAGGCCTCCAAGTGCAATAAGAGTGAGCTCCCTGTCACCAATGACTTCTCCAATAGATAGGAGATCATTCTTGATCTCGGTAATCCTCATGAAGTAGCATTGAATGGATTCTCATCTATCTATCTTAATGCCTTTCAACTTGTTCTTGAGAAAGAGGACTTGATTTGCATTATTTACTTTAAACATCCCAACCAGCTTGTCATACATCTCTTTTGATGTTTCCAAATAAGAAATATAGGCAACCAAATGCTTGTGAATAGAATCAACAATAATTTTCTTAGCTTTAACCTCACCTTTCTTGTAATTTGTTTGTGTAGCTGCGGATGCATTTGAAGGAGGCTCCACTATTCTTTTGACATAGTCCATGGCATCATTTTCTTCCAATGTCAAATCTAGGGACATCTTCCATGCATGATAGTCAGATTTCTCCTTAAGCTTGTCCTCGGATTTGAAGTAGGATGTAGTCGTCATTGGGACTAGTTCCAAGTTCTTGTCTAACAACTTCCCTTGGTGATTACTTTTCCTCACTCTTGCTTGGGCTTTGTTTTCACCTGAGCTTTGATTCCATGTTAATTTTAGTTAACAATGGTATGTTCTATGCTTTAACACAATTTACTTCAATGTTCCTTATTAGCCCAATGACAATTTCCAATTTCCAGTAGCAATCACATTAACTTAAACACATTGACAGTAAATGCAGATAGAACATAAAAACAAGTGCAAAAGACAAGCCAAGACAAGAGGACACAAGATTTGGCGGATGCCAGGGAAAAACCCGAATGTGGGGAAAACCCTTTGATCAAATCTTCTTATTATTATTCAATTGTTCAACAGAGAGAGAGAGTACATAGATAAAATTCACTTGCCCAACACATAGTCAAAACAACCCTGTCAAAATCAATAGTCAACAACAGTCAACTGTAGCCCTAACCAGAAAGTGAACGCTGGTCAAATCAACACCAAAACGTCCTCCAAGCAGCTCAATCAACAACAGTTCAATTTGGCCTTCAAGGAGAGTCAAAGTCAACCCAAAACAGTTCGTTCAAACCCAGTGAAAGGAGAGAGAAACACTGCTGTAATTTTTTGCGATCAAATCTAAAGTCAACCTTCCCAAAACGCCTTGATTTCTGTGCCCAACAACTCGACCTAGAGAATTCGGAATTCTACCCTGAAAACCGAAGTCAAAGATGGTCAAATCAACCTTGGTAAACGCTGGTCAATACTGGACTGTTGCTCTGAAATTTCGGCCTGTCCTTGTCTTGAAATTTTCAGCCTCCTGCCACACGTGCGAAGAAGAGAGAGGCTGCCCAACTGTACGAACCAATAAAGAGAAGAGAGAGAGATGAAATGATGTGATGAGTGATGTCCAAATGAGGAGAGAGGTCACTCCTATTTATACAATTTGTTGAGGGTAAGGAGACACATCCATTGAGCTTCTTGAGCCTACATTTGACTGAGGCCGACCTTGACAATTTGTGCATGAGAGAGAATAAATTCAAAATTCCACTTCTGCTTGTCAGAATGAGATGATCTTTATATCAAAATTGGACCTCTTGAAAAGTGGAATCCATTGCAACAATCATCTCCATCATATGAGCTGTCCTAAGGTGGAATTTGGCCCTAGTTGCTAATTTTAACATAGAGGTTCTGGCATATTTCAGTCAGTTGTTCTTAGGCCCTCTGGTTCTGATGCCACTTTTGTTGCTGAAGTTTTGGATGATAACTATATGTTGCTTGAGAAGCTGATTATGTTATGCTGCTTTATGATGATGATACATGATGATGACGCAAGATCCTATATGGTGTATGGTGATTGCTGAATACCTTCATGGTCTTGCTTTGATTTTGGTCATAAATATCATACCTGTCCCTTGATGTAAAGGTCACGTAAAGACCCATGATATAATCTTTGTAAAACTTAGTCATATTTGGACTATTGGGGTCAAGTCAATTATGTATGTAATCCCATTATTTTGGGCATTTGATGTAATATTGAGTCAAATATGTAACCCCACTGCGTTGGGTGATTAATGTAAGCATGAGTCCTTGGTGATAGGAACAATGATATTTAATTGAGTCATAGAGTCATGTACTTCCTTGCAAAAATTTCAGAAGAGTCAACATATGCTTAGGGGGAGCATGGTCCATATTCGACAGATTAGCCCTACGCTGATCCTCTCTACAAAGGGAGCAAGACATCTTCATTCAACATTGATTAGCCTTTTGCCCTTGATGTCAAAGGGGGAGAGTAACTTGGTGTTTGGAGCATAATGCTTGGAGAGAATATTGGTATGTCTTGTTAATTTTTGGTAGCATCAGATGTGCTCTAGCCATGAAAATTGGCGGAGAGGCTAAGGCACATGAGATCTCCAAGACTCATAAATCGTTTGGGGAAATTCCACCCGGATGGAGAGATATTAAAATAATTAATATTTTTAATGAGACCCTAAGTCTAAACTTAGGAAAATTAAAATATCAATTTGTATTAATATAATATGGGTGAGAAAGTTCTAAATAACGAGGATCAAGCCAGATCTAATCTTAGCCGTTGATTAGGGACTTAATCTCAGCCATTGACTCGTCAACAGGAAAAGTATAAGAGGAGGCTTGAGGGTTAGTTGGAGACACACAAAGTTGATCAGTCAATTCGATTTTCTAGGGCAGGGTTTGCTGAAAAATCGAGTTAGTGATCTGTTGCAGCAAGGGGTAGTTCGGCAGGAGGCCGAGAATACATATCCGAGAGGCAGCGCAGAGCCTAGGAAGGTTGACGCAGAGGCAACAAGGGTTGACACAGAGGCTGAGGAGACTAGCGTAGAGGACGCAGAGGGCCAAGAGGCTAACGCATAAGCAAAAAAGGCTGATGCAGGCAGCGTAGAGGGCTGCAGAGTTGACACTGGCCCGAAGAGGTTGCATTGAGGAATTTCGTGGGGCAGACTGAGAGCTGGTTAGCTGACGCAGAGCCGTACGAGGGTGACGCAGTTCCAAAAGATAGCTTGGAGTAGCTTTCGCTGTCCAGCTAAGGAACAATCAAAGTTACTGTAGGGCTATTCATCTGGTTGCTGATTAGCCGGAATATCCGTCTCCGAAGAGAGGTACTACTGGTGAGGACAATCTCTGAGGGGTGAGCCATTTCTGGCGCCCTAGTAGTATTCAGAAAACTACATATTAATAAAACCCTCATATTTGCTGCACCGGTTTTCTCGCATTGGGTTTTTCTGGGGACGATTGTCCAAAAATAACGGTGTCCCTTGTGTTGTCTCAGTTTATTTCAGTTGCTGATCTGTATATTTGTGAAGGCTGCTATTGTGTTTATTTCAATATTTATATGATTAAATAACTTGTTAATGTAAAAAACAAGTAGGAGATAATAAACCAGAAATAGCAGTAGGGATTTCTGATGTGTTAAGTTCAGAAATTTTCACATGGTATCAGAGCGATTGTAGATCATAGGAGATTGAAGGCACCAACCTGGAAAATCCGAGAGTTTGCAGCAGAGAAGTAGCTGTCCCGAGAGAGTGCTGTTCCAGAGCTAGAGACATAGAAGGAAGAGAGTGACGCAGAGGCTCACGCAGAGCCTGCGTCAGCACTTTGAGCCAAGAGAAAAGCCAACACAGAGGCAGAGGAGGGGTAGATTAATCCTACATAGTGGCCGATCATCTTTCTCAATCAGGAAGGATTGACACTGAGGCCAGGAGGAGCTGATCTAGCTCTCACTGTGATTGCACAGAGCCAGAAGGGCTCAGATTCTTCAGTTGCCGGGGCTAAGGAAGCTGTGCAGACTGTGATTTGAGGAGTTGGTTGGATGCTGTTTTTGTCTGTGTAGAACAGTGTCTAAGGAGACGGAACCAAGGTAGAGGGAAGCACTACCTCGACGAATTTCTAACTAAGGAATCGGTATTGCAAGGAGGGTTGGAGAGGAGCGGTTCGACAGTTGGCCAGAGGATTTCCAGGAGGGAAACCAGGACTCAAAGGGAGTCTAGAAGAGAAGCAAAGATGGCAGTGAACGGATTGAGGAATCAGGGCAGATTGGATGGGGCTTCCAATTTTTTCATCTGGAAGGCCAAGATCCTGACAATCCTGGATAAACATCGCATCAAGGACTATGCCTTGAAAACCATAGCTATCCCAATTGATTCAGTTGTTAATGAGAAGTATGAGGGGGCCGAGGCAAAGGTGAAATTCATGATCCTTGACGGGGTCAAAGATCATGTCATACCACATATTGCTGAGAAGAACACAACAAGGGAGATGTGGGAGGCCCTGATGATTGTGCCATGAGTGATCATGCACCTCTAGAGAAGAGGTGGGGAGACATCAAGTTGTAGTCAAGAGGACTACATTCTGGGGGCAGGATTCTTAAGGTACCCAAACTCTTGGATCACATCCGGCTATGGGAGCCCTTAACGATAGTAGCTTGATGACAGATGTTGGGCGGAGAAAAGTGTGGTGGAACAACAAGGCAAGGCTAGAGTGCAAAAGTCTATAGCAGCGCAGCAGAGGTTGCAGTAGTGTGAGAGGCACAAAGGTGTTTGCAGCAGCGCGGTGGCAACAACGGGAGAATAGGATAACAGTAGAGGTAGCTTCAACATAACGAGGCTTCCAGACTGACCGAGATGTCGGTTTTTGGGGGAAGTCAGTTACCTACTTCTCGGTAACTGAGTTGCAGTGCAGCAGTTAGCAGTGGCAGTCCTATGGTCAGCATGATGCAACATGTTGAGAGGGAGCTGCAGTACAGATGTAGCAGTGGCAGTGGCAGTGTCATAAGCAACAGTACAGGAAGCAGCAGTGCAGAGAGTGTGAGGTAGCAGGGCAAGCATCAACACAGGTACCGATGCAGAGGATAAGTGAGATGTTTTTGTGGTGAAGCATTACTAGAGCACATTCCTCGCTAAGAGGGAGTGTTGATTTTTGGTAGCATTCGATGTGCTCTAGCCATGAAAATTGGTGGAGAGGCTAAGGCACATGAGATCTCCAAGACCCATAAATCGTTTGGGGAAATCCCACTCGGATGGAGAGATATTAAAATAACTAATATTTTTAATGAGACTGTTGGGTGTGGGATCCCCCATGGGTGGGGCTTAAAGCCCAGATTTTGACCAAATTCGAGGTAAAGACTTTGCGTTTTGTGGGCGCAGAGCGCGAGATTGTAAATGAGTCATAGGGTTGTCCGCCATCGTCTTGGTAATGTAATGTCGGCTTGAGAGTTCTACCCATGGTCCGCGGACCATGGGATTGTATAAATAGAGCGAGGCTCTAAGAAGAGTTTTGACAAAGTAGCAATGATAGAATAGAAGAATTGAGTCTTATCTTAGTGTAGAGTCAAGTCTTGGGTCATAGGGTAGGAGAAGGCTCTGTAGCTGAGTGCGCAGAGGCCTAGTAGTCCGCAGCTGAGTGCGCAGGGTAGGTTGAGTCTGTAACCATTGAAGAAGTAATAAAAATAAGTTTTATATCATTTTTGTGTATCTTTTCCTGTTTTATGCATTAAAGTATATTGGGTATGAATTGCGAGTTTACTGTTTAATTGCTGCGCGAATTTATATGAATGTGTTGAATAAGCGAATATAAGATAAGTATTTATTTATGCAAAGTTAACTAACAGTTATAAGAAGATAAGTAAGATTCGCAGCATAACTTAGGGAAAGAGCGCAGGTCGTTGCCTTAGCAGCGCGAAATCACTTCAGACCCTGATTAGGGTTGCGCGAAGGCGATTATAACAGAGCACGACAGCCTCGCAGGATAAAAGAGTGCACGAAGTGACCAGCACAAAGTCATTCCTAGTTGGACTAAGACAACACCTCAGACATCTCAAGGGTGTGGAAACTTGGTTCCAACATCCCTCCATACTGCTTTGGGTGAGACCTTAGTCTGCGGGCTATTTCCGAAAGGGCCAGTAGTACAGGGATTTGTTTGGCTAATTAACTCCGAACTTGGGTCAGGCCCTCTCAAGCCAATAGAGACCCTAAGTCTAAACTTAGGAAAATCAAAATATTAATGTGTATTAATATAATATGGGTGAGAAAGTTCTAAATAACGAGGATCAATCCAGATCTAATCTTAGCCGTTGATTAGGGACTTAATCTTGGCCGTTGAATCGTCAACAGGAAAAGTATAAGAGGAGGCTTGAGGGTCAGTTGGAGACACACCAAGTTGGATCAGTCAATCCGATTTTCTAGGGCAGGGTTCGCTGAGAAATCGAGTTAGTGATTTGTTGCAACGAGGGGCAGTTCGGTAGGAGGTCGAGAATACATATAAGAGAGGCAGAGAAAGTGCCAGAGAGGCAGCGCAAAGCCTAGGAAGGCTGACGCAGAGGCAACAAGGGTTGATGCAGAGGCTGAGGAGACCAGCGCAGAGGACGCAAAGGTCCAAGAGGCTGACACAAAAGCTGCAGAGGCTGATGCAGGCAGCGCAGAGGGCTGCAGAGCTGACGTTGGCTTGAAGAGGCTGCGTTGAGCAATTTTGATGGGGCAGACTGAGAGCTGGTTAGTTGACATAGAGCTATAGGAGGGTGACACAGTTCCAGAAGATAGCTTGGAGCAGCTTTCGCTGTCCAGCTAAGGAACAATCAAAGTTACTGTGGGGCTATTCATCTGGTTGCTGATTAGCCAAAATATTTGTCTTCGAAGAGAGGTACTATTGCCGAGGACAATCTCTGAAGGGTGAGCCATTTCTGGCACCCTAGTTGTATTCAGAAAACTGCATAATAATAAAACCATCATATCTGCTGCACCGGTTTTCACGCATTGGGTTTTTCCAGGGACGATTGTCCAAAAATAACGGTCCCTTGTGTTGTTTCAGTTTATTTCAGTTGCTGATTTGTATATTTGTGAAGGCTGCTATTGTGTTTATTTCGATATTTATATGATTAAATAACTTGTTAATGTAAAGAACAAGTATGAGATAATAACCAGAAATAGCAGCAGGGATTTCTGATGTGTTAAGTTCAGAAATTTTCACATGTCTAAGCTTGGTGTTTGGAGCAAAATGCTTGGAGAGAAGGTTGGTATGTCTATAAAGCAGAATGCTTGGAGAGAAGCTTGGTATGTCTACAAATGTGTTTGGTAGTTGTGACCAAACATTAAAGTGGTTGCCATCAAGTCCAAAGGGGGAGATTGTTGGTATTATGACTAATGTGTTGTCCTTGATGGAAACCTACTTGATAAAGCTATCAACATGATGGGTATGCAGATGCTACGGGTGAGGTATACAAAGGAATATCAATTCAGAGACAGAGAAATGATAAAAATGAAGTTTGGAAAACATACGCGAGTATTGTGAATAAAGGCCGCGTACATACATGGGTATGGTAAAGAAAAGTCGCGTATAGTTTCTGCACCATGGTATTGTTAATACCAGGGGTCTTTACCATGGTATTGGCCCATAGTAATGAGAGAGATAACAAATATTTGATCCCTTCAAAGAATTCCATCGACATTACTAAGGGATTGGCCTAAGGTATTGGCTAAGGCCTAAGCTATATAAGGAGATGGAGATCCAAGTGTTAAGTGTGCAAGTTTTGTGCTTTCTATGAATGATTTGATCTGAAACAGGTGTGCACCAAGGAGCGGGGAAAAGACACAAATCTGAAAAATCCGAGGTATGATATCATATGTACTTGCTTGATTTATTTATATCTAATTGTGATAGATCTGTGGTGTTAATGATACTCTAACATAAATATGAGACAGTAAGGGGTGTGAAGTATATTTTGTGTTGTAGCGAAGGTATGTCTCAGTGGTTACAAATCTGTATGCGGGTTTGATATTGAGAAGTCGCGTACATACACGGATTTGCTACTGGATAGTTGTGTAGATATTCTGCAGTATGGACAGATCTGTACACAGGTGTGGTGAATGATAAGCACGTACGTACGCGGATATGCTTTATAAGAATCATGTACATCTACTAGGGTTTTGCAGGATGAGTTGATAACAATGGTTGATCTGTTCTGTTATGTTTACTGTTCGCTGTCGATGAATTCTTTCTTATAATAATCTGTGTTTAACATTACTGTTTGGGCTGAATTGATTATGAATTAGAAGTTGACTAAGTGATGATACTGCTGTGTGATAATCTATATTTGGTTCAGTGATTTATGTTGGCTTTGGTATGTGTTTGGGTGATTGATTCAATGGCACAATGATTCAGACTCAATTATCAATATTTTGAGATCTGTACGCGGGTATTCTTCAGGAGAAGCACGTACATACGCAGGTATGATCAATAACAATATCGTATACAATCTGATGCATGTTTGATCAGGGTTTGCAGTGGCAACAGTTGGTTTTTGTGATGGGTAACAGTGTTTGACTTGGTATGCATTGGTATGATTTATAATCAATTGTTTAGGTTGCATCTAGTTTGAAACATTCTGAAAAGTGATCCACAAAGAGGATAACAGTCTTCACAAAGGGAGTTGTAGCTCCCTTCTAGTAGGAGTTGCAAAATGAGAGAAGGTTATAGCCTTTTGCAGGTAGGAGCTTGCGTACTGGTTAAAGTCTGCGTCATTACATGATTGTAAGAAGATTATTTTTTAATAAAAGAATATAGAGACAACAACAACGTAGGTTTTCTCCCACATTGGGTTTCCACCTAAAAAATCCTGGTGTTCATATGGTTTTGTATGTTTATGTTCTATCTGCTTCTTAACTACTCATACTTATTGTTTAATTGATGGATAATGGAACAATAATGCATTGATTAATGTTGTACAACTTATCAGATAAGTTATTGTTGTAGCAGCTACAACCACCCTCCAAAATTTTGCCTTAGCCTCGTTTTGGAGCCTCCCTTCCAACCTTCACAGCAGCTTGCCTTGCTTCGTCAAGTTCACAAGCTTCAGTGTCTTTCTTGCACAAACGTAGCCTGTCGGTCACAGCTTGATCCATTCCCCTCACACGTTGTTCACTCGGACTTGGTCTAGCTGCAGACTGAGTAACTTCCCCTTGAAAATTGCTCATTTTTAGAGGGCAACCAACCTTCCCTCTAGAAATTTCGCAATCCTCTCTGGCAACCTGCTGGGCTCCAGGATTGCGTAATCCTGCCTGCCAACCCTTCCAGTAGGATTTGCACAAATTTTCCCAACAACAGGTTGTTTAGCCCAGGATTTGTGCAAATCTAGGCAGCAGTCAGCTGCTTTGCCCAAAAATTGCGCAAATCTCCTGGGCAGCCAGCCCGGCTCCCAGCCAGAAATGTGCATTTTTCTCCAGCGGTCGAGTAGTCTCTTGCATGTGCAGCTGAGTTGACCGGTTCCCTCTGGGATTGAGCATAACAGAGTTGCATGCATGGGCTGCTTCTCCCAAGGCAGCATGCAAAGGCATCCCTTGTTTTAGGGATCTATGTTTAGAAGTTGGAGGTTACATGTAAGGAGCAATTCCGAAACTTCCCACCAAGTGTCGCTTCCCTTAGATTCGTGGCATGCGCGTCACAACCTCGATGTTGTCAAAACTTATCAACCAGACGCTGCAGAGCTCATTCCTCACATCAACCTTGCAACTCTTACATCCCACATCACATCTAGGAGCAGTCGGCACATTCAGCTCAACTGTTTTGGGGTAAGTCTGCTTCCCATGCCTTGTGTTGCATTTATGTCGCTTTTTGTGTTTTTGCTTGTGTGAGTACTGTTTGCTTGATTTCTTTGAACGCTTGCTGTCGTTTACATGTATACTAGCTTGTCCTAGCTCTGTTTCAGTTTTCGTTGCTATCTCATTGCTGTCACATGCATGAAACTGTTTTTCACGGACGTTCGCCCAACCGGTGAACTGCCTCACCCACATGCATTTTGATCTGTTTGCTGAATCTTTTGTTCATGTTTTGTATGCACTGTTAATTATTCTACTATCACTTAGTTTTGCCATGGATTCACTGACTTACTTGCTTTCAGTTGCCCATCGGTGAGTCGAGCCAACCTTGGCCCGAGATCTGCCTTCACCAAGGCTGCATTGCGCAATTTGGGAAAGTAAGGCTCACCTTCCTCTCCAGATATGCACATTCCTGCCCAACACTGGCCTCTAGGACTATTTTGCGCATTTCGGAGGACAGTGGCTGCTTGGCCCAAGAAATTGCGCAAATCTGTCCTTAGGTAGCAGTCCTTCCCAGCTGGAATTGCGCATTGCGCAATCCCAGCAGTTAGCAGCCAGACTGGACTGTGCATTGCGCAGTTCCAGCAGTCAGTCAGTGTCCCAGTAGCCCAGACTGTGCCTTGTGCAGTCTTGGCAGTCGGTCTCCCGACCTCCCGGCCGAAATTGCGTAACCTTCATGATCATGCACCAGGTATGTTGCAAGTCAGTTCTCATGTTCATTTTGGTTTTCGACTGACAGATTGCTTGCCATGAGTGTTTCCATGGCTTCAGGTATCCCAAGTGTTCATCTGCCTCTCAGCAATACAGGTACAATGGTTTCCAGGAGAGCAAAGACGAAGACACCATTCAGAGCACACTCGGGAATGCAGTCGATCAAGTGTCCATGGATTTACCTACCCACGAAGACATCAAGTTGTTCGTAGACAAGGACATCAAGCAGCAGTATCATAGCGAGCAACATCATGAACAACAACTGAAGGCAACATACCGAATGCAGCGAACGCAACGAATGCAAGAGGAAGGTTGTTGACAACACAGAGATAGAACAAAGTTGCAAGATCAAGAAGATCCACTGATAATGAAAACAACTTTGGAGAGTCAGGCTATGAAGTGACAGCGCGGCATGAAGATCGCGCGAAGGCAGAAGATGGAACAAAGGAGTTGCATGTGCTGAAGCAGCAACTCAGGAAGAACATGAAGTTGCACAGACAGACGAATGAGTTGCAATAGGAACAGGAAAAACAGTGGGCGCAACATGCACTTACAGAGGAAACTGCGCCCGTACAAGTTAAGGATCCATCCCAACAGCTGACATAGAGTAGACATGGTGAGCAGTGTTGTTGATCACATGCAAGAGATTCAACAACATGCATACCATTGAGCGCACACATGCAATCCAACCCATTCAATACACTCACCAAGGCGAAGACAAGAAGCAAGTCCAACTTGGGCTGAACATGCACTTCGGCAAGTTGATGCGCATGACCACTAGCACACACATGAAGATCAACACGAACACTATGCATTCGTGTGTTGTCGGTTCAACCGTACCAAAGAAGACCATGCACATGTTAGCAAACGAGTTGGATGAAGGGGCCAAACCAATGCACTGGTTGCAATGGAGGCAAGAGTTCGCTTCAGCAAGATGTCACCATGAGGTACATGCACACCATCACGGACGACCAAGCTTGGCATCAGCTCACCAGCTTCACCATCGCAAGCATGTCAAAGAGATGGTCTCACCACAGCGAACCGAGTGTCAGTGATGTCTTGCAAGGCTTGCTCAAGCCATGTTGTCTCACATGAGCACATGTGCATTGTAATGTTGAGTCATGTCAAGTGTAAATCGAGTGTCAACAGTTGGATGTAACAGTCATAGAGTAGGTGAAGGGTCATGAGGGTCGTTGAACTGTCACAAAGGGGAATGTCAAGGGTCACCCCACCGTTTGCTATAAATAGTCCCTCATAACTCATTGTATAGGCTTTTGGTTAGCCAAGCTTCTACTAAGACTATTTTGAAGACGGCTTGGACAGTATTGTAACGTGCCTTGGCTTCTCCACTGCACGAAGCTAGTGCATCTCTTTGGAGGAGCAGGCGGATGTGGCTGTAATGTTCCACTGTTAGGGCTAGCAGGTTTACATGGATGTATTGTATGATTGTGACTTACACTTCTTTATATAATAAGAGCCAACACATTTTCATGCATATGTTGTTATTGTAGTTGGACTGCTCTAGTTGCTTTAATGATATGTGTTTTTTAACTTACGTACTTATGTATGAACTGATTTAAAGGCAATTATATGAATCTTGTTGTTAATGTGGTGCATATGTTGTTAATGTTGTCACCGTCCGTGTCGATTGCTCCGCCAGACATCAGATAAACCTTTCACTTGAACCTTGCTATAACAATCGTCACACTCGTCTCGGAATGATTGTGAGTGTTGTACGTGTTATCTTACCTTGTATGATGTGATTGCCGCATCCGAGTGGACTGCTCCACTGAAAGCTGTGCATGTCCTTTGTGTTGTTTGTTCCTAGCCGAGTTGGGACTGATCCCTTTCAACCTGGAACTCACATTCACCTCCTTCCCCCTTCGAAGTGTTGGAACTTCCTTGACTCACTGCATCAGTCACACCCTTGGTGCTGACAGAGTTATTTTACTTGCCTTTGTGCGACACCGTGGTCAAGGCATTACCTTACGACCCATTGCTGGGACTCCTACACCAAACAGTCTGAGGTCTAATTGGGACTTCTTACTGGGGAGATCCCCTTGACATGTTGGTGGGTCCAGCACCGTCAACAATTATTTAGATATACACGGATTTCTAGAGTAACAGTTGCGTACATACGCTAGTCTCCCTTACAACAGTTGCGTATAATAATCAGAATAAGAAATTGAAATTGAAAATACTGATTCACCCCCCCTCTCAGTGTTTTCCTAACAACATTCCTTTGAATATATGAACTTTGTTCATTATAATGAAGGTGCCTAAACCCTAGTTGTTGCATGAATGAAAGTTGGTTAGAAAAACCCTAATTGTTGGAAAAACCCTAAATGCAATGTGCAAACCCTTATTCCATGAAAAAGCCCTAATATACTTTGATTAAATCGTAGCAGTGTTGAAGGAACCCTGAATTGCCTAGTCCCTAAAATTGTTAACCCTAAGTGTTAAAAATGAAAAAAATCCTTTGTATATGCAACCCTAAAGATGACCTATGCGATATATGCATAAATCCCTAAATGAATTTACTAAGTGCATAAATATCCAAGCGCTAACCAAGAAGCAAAACCCTAGTTCATATCCAATGATGTCCTAAACATTCATACACATACAAATCCTTGGTGCATAAAAAGCCTAGTTTCCTACCCTAAAGCCCTAATTCTAAAAGGCTACCCGAATGTCCTATTCGCATTCTAAATATCCATACCCTAAAGGCTGTCATAATCCTTAAATTCTTGAATCTATCCCTAATGTCTGAAAATAAAAAATAAGTTTTTTACACCTACACAATACTTTGAAAACTATTGTTTACGCTAGCTTGAAGAAGCCTTAAAGCCCCTCCAACCAATTCTTTTTCATTCCCTAAACTGACCTTTGTTGTGGGTATATTAAATTTTAAAATCTGAAAAATACATGTTTATCATTCTTTTAGGTTGGCTCTCTAACACCAAAATTGGCCCTTAAGCCAATTGACATGTCCTTTCGTTGTGGCAAACATCTATATATATAAACCTATGTACGTTTGGATTAGGGTCATGAAGTTCAGGTGTTTTTGATGAAGATTACAGTACAAAGCAAGGAGCAACACAACAATTTCGACATTCTACAGTGCTTGACCTTGTGGTATTCCAAATTTCTTTTGAGGCAAATTTCGGCCACTTCAGACTTGTTCCTATAGTAGAATTCGACCCTTCTCTATGACATTTTGGACCAGACCCTTTTGCAGACCTTTTCGGACCTGAAATTGGTGGTTCTGTGGAGGATCTTTGATCCAGGTGGATATTGGTGGCCACCTGCCAAGTCCACCTGGACCCCCACCTCAACATTTTCAGTTTCCTTAATTATAGCGCAGTTTACTATTTTTAGCAGTTTTTCGGGTCCTGAACTTCCGGAGCCGTTTTGAGGCCCTAAACGACGTTTTTTGGGAAATCTTGCTTCGCGATTTTTCAGTTAAAAAATCGTCTTTCCTGTCATAGTCCTCGGAGAGATCTTTCCAACGGGCTATCATGCGCGTCAAACGGAGATCGTATGCCAAAGTTACGACCCCGGGAAGTTGATGTACCAATTTACCCAAACGGGGCCCATAGTTTGGCGTTTCATCTTCTAGGGTTAGGTTTTGGAATGTTAAGGGTTTTCCGTTGTTTCTCAACAATAAATAGGCCTTCGAGCCTCATTGCAAGACAGTTCAGAGGCATGTAGCCACACATCTCTTCTCAGAGATAAGCTACCATCGCCCTAACTGGTTTATTTCTATTTCCGGTTGTAAGCATATTTCAGTATTTTCCATTAATGAAATGAAGTATTATTTCCGCTGCATCTTTGTGTATATGGGTATCTCTGTATTTTATTGCGTTCTTGTTTAAATCTGGATCAATCTTGGCCCTCCCTATGGCCTGTAGCCTCAGCCTCCTGCAACTCGGTGTTCAAGAATTGCATACTTGTGGTGATATACTTTCGGACTTGTGGAGGTTTTGACCACCTTTTGGAGTTGTACCTCGAAAAGAGAAGACACCTTTTTTGTGGGAATTGCAGTAGACTTCCTTGGAACATTATTGAAGACTACTATTTAAAGTACTATTGAAGCATTTCGCGAACCATTGATTGTAGCATTTTCTTTGGTGTATTGCTAAAGCATCATTGAAGATTTTTGTAAAAGCAACTTATTTGTAGACATTTCAAAGTAAACTCATGTGACATTTTTGGAGGCATTCTTGAAGGATTGATTGGAGGATTGAATACACTTGAAGCCATTGCTCTCTTACCTTGTAGAAACTAAATTTGGAAGATAATCTTTGTTGAGAAGTATTGAGATCTGTGAAGCTATTTACAGTGTTTGTGGAGCAACTTTGTTGTGCAAACCTTGGAAACACTTTTGAAGCTTGTAGAAACCTATTGAAGTGATCTTGAGAAGATATCATTTTTATAACTCATGTTTGGCAGTATGAGGATTCCTTGAGAAGCAGTTTATTAGACATCATTTGGAGGACGGTGTTTTTAGATCAAGGAAGATTATTGAATTACCTCGTTACATCAATGAAGCAAAAGTATAGTAGAAAAGGAAAGTAGTGAAGCAGACTTGAAGGCTACATTGGACAGACTGAGAAAACATTGTGGAGTTTCTTGTTGAAGTGCACTTGAAGATCCTTGAAGAACCTTTGTTAAATTTGGACAACTAGGTCCAAACTCCATGTTCTGATGATCAGATTAAGAGGCTAATATTTTTATTGGATTCCTCTTTCAGAGAGGTGTAAAATCCATATAAAAATAGTCTTAATCCGATGAGCTTATATTTTGAATTTATTATTCTTAATAAATTATATGTGCAAGGTCAGCCAGTTTTGTCATGTAGGCTCACATGCCCAACAGATGTGTCACACACCCTCATTGATGGATATAAATAAAGGAAAAGTTGGAGAGAATTTCATCACAACACAACTCACATCTTCCTCTCTCATCTGAAAGAGTACGAGCTACCTGGAGGACGAATTTCAGCCA
>APFE030260266.1:53655-67735 GCA_000404065.3 Pinus taeda | reverse complement strand
CTTGTACTAGCTGATCCATTTACTAGTACGTAGGTGCTGACCCTACAATCAGATCTAGTTCATCATATCACATAAAGATATATTCAATCACTTTTCAGACTGTTGTTACCAGAACATGATATCAGACATCAGACATTACATCAAAACCCAGATCTCAGTAATGATAGACATGTACAGCAAAATAGATCTCAAGAGAAGTACGCAGCTTCACCCATATAACAGCTGCGTATAAGTACGCACTGTATCCAACTTCATCCCTGCGTATGTGCGCACTGTGTCTCACAGTCTTCCTGCGTATGTGCGCTCTGCGTCCAATGAGCTGCCTGCGCCCCTCCGCAACTTCAGTGCTTCTGGTCCTGCGTATCTGCGCACCTGCAATGCTTCTGCGCCTGCGTATCTCCGCACTTCTCTTTCACTGGACCTGCGTACCTTCGGGCATAGATAATTTCGAGACTTCAAGAACAACCCGGACAGTCAGATCTACAGATCTGAACATGCGATGAAGAGATCTCAATCCATCAGTAGATTCGCCTTATTTAGATCTAGACACCTCTCATAACCCATCACTAGAACTTCAGATCTAGCTTCTTAAGATATTCAACCCAAAAACACACACATAAGCCAAATGATCTCCTCTTCTTTATATAGGCAAGTTCTTCCTTAAATCAAGGATCATGGGGCTCAATAATAATAATAAAATAATCAATACCACGAACCAAAACCATGATAACTCAATACCGACGGCTAACTACCATGAGAGAACCCCATGTGTGGGCGCTTAACTATCTTGAAGTGTGTGCACTAGGGGTACGCACCCCATGAACTGGATAACTGCGGGTATGTACGCACTTTATGTAACACTGGCCTGCGTGTACGCACCTTATGTAAGGTGTACCTGCGTACCTCTTATTTTCTCCAATATTTGATAGCTGATCATCAATCTCTGCTACTGTCCTGTTGTACACAAGCTCTGCTACTGTCCTGTTGTATAGTGATCCATCACCTGAATAGGTTGCCATCAAGGACAACACTTTAGCCATAATGGCAACAGCTTATATGCTTGATTGCTCACGCTCTTCTTGTGTCTCTTCTCACTATTCTCTAGCTCATTCCCGCCACAATTATCATTGCACCTCTGACTAGTGTGGGTGCTTCTACTATTGATTTGACTGGAGCCTAAATTATGCCAATCCCTTGGACATATTTTTACAAAATCAAAGAACCTATGCGGATTCTCCACTCTGCTCTATGAGGATGGGATGAGATTCTATTGTCAGACTTGTGCCGAACGATCACCTGTTTCTTTTTCCTGTGAGATGTTGATGCCATTTGATTGATTTGACTATCTGTACAATGAGAATTGGTCCCTTCCAAAGGAGAGGGGGAATCAAGGAATCGATTTTTCATATGTATCTTGATTTTCTTTTACTTGCCCGACTCTCCGATTCACTGCCTTGTTGGCAAGGGAGTCGGCTGCTTGATTATAAGTTCTTAAAATGTGCCTATATTTGATATTTCCCAGATGTTTGGTGTTGTCTAAAAATCTTTGTTTGATTCTGTTTAAGGCCTAATTTTCAAATTCTCCCCTAGTTTCCATAGTAGCAATGTTTATTGCTGAGTCACCGATTACAACTGGATCTTTGGCTTGGAGTTTGTTGAGAATGCATTAGCCTAAAAACAAGATATACGCCTTCACTTTTTTATTTGACATGTTACCAAGACCCCATTCATAGTAGGAGATGACCTCTCCTTTCTAATCATAGATAACTCCCCCAGCTCCTGCTCTGCTAGGATTATTTTTGGAGGCACCATCAAATCTGAGAGTGTATTTATTTTGGTTTTGGATCCACTTTTCAATTTCCATTTCATTTCCCCTGAGCTTCCAACATCTTTTTCTTACAACTGTTTTTGCTGGCAGTTGTTTCCTCACAGAACACACCAAAGGAATTTTGTTATACCACTCCTTTTCTTCATGCTACCAATTATTTTGATCCACACTGTACACAGTGTTGGTGCTAATCATCTTTGCCACAAGCCCCCACGTTTTGGCAAGAATGAGTCCTGGGTTAGGATTTTGACTTTTGAAGATGTAGTTGTTTCTTGCAATCCAAATTTGCCAGCAGAGAACAGATGGGAGACATTTCCAAATAAAAATAATGGCTGTTTTGTTTTGCTTTGTATAAGGATATTTTTTCTCCCAGATCTTATTTAGAGTTGTGAGCTAATCGAAAATAGCGTTGGTCATCTCCAGGGGACTTATAATTTGCTTCCAACAGTGCCTTGCAATGGCACAATTTAAAAAGAGATGCTGACTGCTTTCCTCCTCCTTCTAGCATAAAACGCACATGGATGGCCCTTGTATACCTTTTTTCCTAAGGTTTTCTGCAGTGAGAATATTACCTTTTAAGAGGGTCCAAGCAAAGAATTTTATTTTTGGAAGGTACTCATTCTTCCATACTGCAGACTTGAGACTCCAGTTCTCAAGATTATTGTTGGGTTGGAGGAACTTATATCCAGAATTCACTCTAAACTTTCCTCCACTAGGTACCCAAAGATATCTATCTTGGATATTTTTGTTTATAGGGGTAGCTCGAGCCAGGGTAATCTTCATGTCATCCCATTGTTTTTTCAATCTGTTTGGGAGTGGCAGATCTTTCCAGGCAGCCTAACTATTTTGCTCCCAGTCTGAGATGTCATAGAGAAAGGTTAAGTTTTTGTTGTCCATCCAAACTTTCGAAGTTCTGAACTGTTGGCTTTGATTCAATGGGGCAAATCCCATGATTCTTCCAGTCCATATGGTAGTATCTTTCCCATTCCCCAGGCTCTTCGATATAAGATCTTTGATTTGAGGGATGAATTTTTTAATGAGTTTCCACGCTTGAGTGCATGGTCACTCTGAGATGATTTCAGTGAGGATCTTTGAGTGTTGGCCATTGAGATATTTTTTAACAGTGCCTCAACCCACCAACTACCTTTCTCAAATAACATTTTCCAAACAAGCTTGAAGCCTAGAGATTTATTTGTCAGGCTCGGAATCCTGATGGAGATACCTCCTTTTTCAAATGGGAGGGTCACTTGGTCCCAACGAACAAGGCTGAATTTTTTGGTGTCTTGTTTCCCTCCTTGCCAGAGGAAGCCTCTCATGATTAGTTCCATTTGTTTATGGATGTTGGAAGGAGCCAAAATTATTGTGTACTGATAGATAGGCAGCGCTGAGAGAAGAGCTTTTGTGAGAATAGTTCTGCCCACTAGGTTTAACCACATCAACCCCCAGCTTTGGAGTTTCCCTCTCATCCTTTCTATCTGTTTATTCCACACCTCTGTCTTGACCCCTTCCTTTGCTAGAGGTAACCCGAGGTAAGTGAAGTGTCCCATTTCTGCTGGACCAGAATGTCCATAATTTGGGAAATCCTTTGCATTACATTTAATGAAACATGCCAAGTATAAATTCTGCACTTTTTGTTATTAAGCAGCCCTCCTGAGACAGCAAGAAAGACATCTAATATTTTCTTAAACCTCCTGGCAATGATACTTGAGGCTTCTCCCGTTAGGAGGGTATCATCCGCAAAGAGAGAGTGATTGATTTCTTTAATCCCTCGAGCTATGCTAATGCTAGTTATTCCCCTTTTATTCCTTTGAATTTCAAGCTAAATACTTAAAGTTTCCACCATAATGATATAAAGGAAAGGGGAGAGTGGGCAACCTTGCCTCAAACCTCTGGTGCTGCGAAAGTAACGGCTAGGCCTCCCGTTAATTAGTGGAGCTGTCCATGGATTTGAGATGCATTCCATTATAATGTTGATGAAATTAATAGAGATTCCAAACTTTTGAAGAACTACCACTAAGTATTGATGATTGACTCTGTCAAAGGCATTGGCCATATACAGCTTGATGACCATGGCTTTTTCATTTCTTTGAATACTGCTATGTATGGCTTCGTGAACAAGAATCACGTTGTCCGTTATTTGTCGTTTAGGAACAAACCCACCTTGGTTTTCAGAGATGAGATTGGGCATGATCTTTTTCAGTCTATTTGCCAGAATTTTTGTAATGATTTTATAAGATGCATTACATAAAGAGATGGGTCTGAATTGGTCAAAATAGAGAGGGTTTGGCTCCTTGGGGATGAGTGCCAAATGTGAGGCTTTGGCGTTTCCTCCCATCTTGTTTTTTTTTTTAAACATTTTTAACCATTCTTACAAAGTATTTCTTTATTATGTCCCAATGATTCTTGTAGAAGGCGATGGTAAATCCATCTAGCCCTAGGGCCTTGTTTGGATGCATGCTCCACGTTGCCTCTCTTATTTCCTTCTTTGTCACCTCCTTGTCCAGCTCATTGTTTTGCTGATCGTTGATTTTACTATTAACTTGTTGAAGAAATTCAGTGTTGTCCTGTTGTTGGTCTTCTGCTGTAAGAAGGGTTTTGAAATATCTATGGGCTGCTTCTTTGATTTCCTCCCTCTCCTTTACTTCCTTCCCTTCAGCTTGAATCTTGACAATTTGGCTGCCCGCTCTTCTTTGCTTGAGGTTATTGTGGAAAAAGGAAGTATTTTTATCTCCCGCTTTTAGACAGAGACATCTGGATTTTTGCCTCAGTTCCTCCTCCTCTTGTCTATTTTTCCTATAGAGTTCCATAAATATTTATTTTTCGTGGACATGTTCTTGCTCTGTTGCTTGCTGATTTTCATTTTCCTGACTCCTTTTTTCAGATTTTTTTGTAGCTCGAATTTTTTTTTTCTCTTTTAGAGCATTCTCCCTTCACAAATTTTTTATTTTTGATCTTATATTTTTTTAACTTGGATTCCCAAATGAAGTGGGGGGAGCCTATTACATCTAGTTCCCAGTTGTCCTTTATGATCTTGTTGAACTCATCCTTCTTGTCCCAATTTTTATTATATTTAAAGGGGATCGGCCCATAATTCTCCAACCTGTCTAAAATCAAAACCACAGGCTTGTGGTCGGAGGCTATAGCATGAACAATCTTGCTCTTAAAGGATGAGAATCCTGTAGCTATGCTCTCTTGGATCAAGATCTTGTCCAGTCTTTCTTTGATGTTTTGAGTACCTGCTCCAAGTAAATTTCCCATTACTTGGAGGAATGTACAAGAGTTTGTGGGCTTCTATGATTTCTTCTAGAGCTGCTCTAGAAGGGTCATTGAGGTACTTCGCTCCCATATTTTCTTCAATGTTCCAAATTAAATTTAGGTCGCCTCCTAAAACCAACTTGTTTCTTTGGCTTTCTTGCACTTCTTTTTTTACTGATTCCCAGCATAGTGCTTTGTCCCTGTAATGATTTGGAGAGTAAATGTTTAGCAAGGTGAACTCTTCATTTGTGCTTTTATTTTTGAGATCTGTTCTGACCCACCAGTTGTTGATTTTTTGACTGATGAGATCCCACTTCCCTTTGTTCCATAATGTACCAATACCTCCTGAGGCTCCAATAGAGTTTTTCGATGTTCCTTCAAAACTTTTTTGCTTCTTCATTAATTTTTGGAATTCTTGACTGGTCACTTTGGTCTCTTGGATCATGAAAATATCTGGGTGTTCTTGCCTTATTAAATCTTAGGCTGCGTTGATTTCTAGAGACGAGCCCAAACCCCTGCCGTTCCAAGAGACCAAAATCATTATTTACTTGATTTTTGATGAGCCTTGACCTTCTCCTTCTGCTTTTCCCTGTTTCCTTTTTATTTAGCCAGGAAAGAGTCCATTGGTTGTTGGGTACCTGTAGCCATTTCTTTTGTTGCTGCCTCATCTCTAATCTCTTTATTCGATTTCCTCCCTGCTTTTTCTGGCTGCTTTGAAGTATTTTTGGATTCTTTGACTCTGTTTCTTGTGAGGATTCGATCTATGGTGGGTGGAGGGGATGGGAAGTTTTGGATGGGGGAATGGATGACAACTAATGTTTTGTCTTGAATAGGAAAACGAGGGGATGATGGTTCTTCTTCTTCCAAGGTTTCAAAGGGATTAGATGTCGAGGGTGTTGGCTAGACCATGTTAAGGGGAGGAGTGGGGATTGCAGCAGAGTTTTCAAGGGGTTGTTGGGGGTTTGGACTAGATTGTTTGTTGTTGGTTTTCTTTCTCTTAGCTTGTTCCCAGGTGCCTTCATTTGCTTCTACATTCTCAGCAGTTTCAGTTTCTTTTAATTTGTTACATCTATTAGCAAAATGACCGTATTCATGGCATACCTTGCATTTGAACGGAATTTGCTCATAGTCCAACTGCTGAATATGAGTCCACTGGTCCACCTTGATCTTTATTTCCTCTGGAAGGCCTTTCCCCAGATCCACTTCTACGCAGATCCTGGCTCAAGCATGCATATTGTCTTTTGGTTCGCATCTATCAATGTATTTGCTGATTGCATTTCCGATTGCTTTGATCGATTCGTCTCCCCAACAATGTAAGGGGAGATCAGGAAATCTGACCCAGACCGGCACAACATTTGGGATGTCCATCTCTGGGTCGAAATCTGGGGACCATCTGTTCAAGTATAGGCCTCTTGAATCCATAAAATATGGTCCGCTTCTAAATATTAAGTTCTGATATTCTTTGGTTTCGAAGAGGAACATGTAATATCCCCTGCCACAAAATCTTATTGCTATTTTCCCTTGGATATTCGCGCCCCAGTTTCGCTTCACCCACTTCTAAACCGCTCTAGGGGAGGGTCACAGTCCAGTGAATTGGCCTACCAGTCCTCTTTCAGATAATGAAATAGTAGCTTTCCTGGGTAGACTTAGAGGTAAAGAGATTTCCGGAATGTCTGCCAATTTTTTGACAAATTTAGTTGTTGTTGGCTTGATTTTTGGGGAGCCATTCTCTAATATTAGAGAAGCAAAGGCTGCTGCTTGTTCTTCAGGGCCTTGCATATGGGGTGAATCGCTCCCTTCCATGAGGGGCGAGAGGTGGGGAGGACCTGCAGCAGAGCTGCTAGGAGGGAAGAGGCAGAGCCCAAGCTGTCACGGGAATGCCAGGAGCCAGTCGGGAAGGCCTAGCAGCAGGAGTTGCCAGGCAAAGGAGTTGCAGGAGGCAACACAATCGGGGGAGTAGAGCTAGGTCAAAGCCTGCACACAGGAGGGGAAGGTATTGATCCTACTGCCGCAACATTCATGAGAGTTATGAATGATGTGTTGCGACAATTCCTTGAGGATTTTGTCATAATCCACTTAGATGATATTTTGATATTTTGTAAGACTCATGAAGAGCATCTCAAGCATGTGAAATAGGTTCTAGATGTCTTGAAAAAGGAAACGTTGTATTTGAAGATGTCTAAATGTGAATTTGGGAAAACCTCTTTGGTTTATATGGGTCATATGGTAGGAGGGGGTGAACTAAATATTGATACCTCAAAAGTTGATGTTATTGTGAATTAGCGTAAACCCAATAATGTAACAAAATTTAGGAGCTTTTTGGGGGCAACAAAATATTGGAGAAAATTCATCATGAACTTCTCACTCATTGCAACACCATTACATGCTTTGAAAAGTGTGAAACAAGTCTTTTAGTGGGGAGGAAAGTAGAAAAAAGGCTTCAACACTTTGAAAGAGAAAATTAGTACAATAATAGTTCTAGCACTTCCAGATATTAAGTAGCCATTTAAAATTCAAACCGATGCAAGCGAATATGCTATAGGAGTAGTTTTAATGTAGCATGGTAAGCTAATATGTTGTCATTTTGAAACCTGTACTGATGCAGTAATTAACTATCCAAATTATGAAAAAGAGTTGTATGATTTGGTACAAAGCATGAAGAAATGGAAGCATTATTTGATGGGTAAAGAAATGATTATTCATACTAACCATCAACCCTTGCAATATTTACAATCACAAACTAAGCTATAACAAGCTAGACATTTCAGGTGGATGGGATTCCTTCAACAATTTCATTTCGTAATAAGTATAAGAAAGGTATATACAACAAAGTTGTAGATATGTTATCAAG
The DNA here is from genome assembly GCA_000404065.3 of Pinus taeda. NCBI lineage: Eukaryota > Viridiplantae > Streptophyta > Pinopsida > Pinales > Pinaceae > Pinus > Pinus taeda. The sequence continues at coordinate 59,801 of APFE030260266.1, read as the reverse complement.
GCCTATTCAATTAATGCATATGTTATTCTTAAGCATAACTCAATCATGCATGAAAGTTATATTGAACAATATGCTCAAGATGGAGATTTTAAGGATATTTATGCAACTTTGAGTCAAGGCAATCATGTTGAGGAGTTATATTATCATGTTCATAAAAAGTTGTTGCATAATATTGGAAAGTTATGTGTTCCACAGGGTGAAAGAATCAATGTCATAAGGGAAGCCCACACTTCTCTTATTGCTGGTCACTTTGGTGTAGCCAAAACAATTGCTCAAATTTAGAGGTATTTTTATTGGTCTCGCATGAATGAGAAACCATTTCAAAATATGTGAGAATATGTTCCATGTGTGCTACTAGAAAACCAAGCAATAGGAAATTGGGTTTGTACACTCTAGTTCCTATTCCTTCTCATCCTTGGGAAAGTATTTCTATGGATTTTGTTGGGGGACTACCAATGTCTAGGAAAGGCCATGATTATCTACATGTTTTTGTGGATTGTTGTAGAAAAATGTGTGTGTTGATGCCATGTAAGAAATAGGTTATAGTTGAACATAATGCAAAGATGTTCTTCCAAACTGTATGGGTTAACTTTGGGTTACCCACTTCTATTATTTCTTATCGAGATTCTCGATTTGTCAGGAAGTTTTGGTCAAGTTTATGGGAACTCATGGACACAAAGTTGAACAAGAGTACAACAGTTCATCCACAAACCGATTGCCAGAAAGAAGTATTGAACATAACATTAGTGCATCTCCTTCGAGGATATTGTGGTTAGCATCCTAAACTTTGGGATTAGCATTTTCATTACATCCAACATACCTATAATTATGGCAAGCATTCATCTATACAAGTATCTCAGTTTGAAGGTTGTTTGGGTTATTTGCCAAAGTCTCCTCTAGGTTTCATGTTTGGTAAATATATTGAAGTATATGGACATAGTAATGTGGACAAAGCCAAGAATTTCATTGATTAAATTCAGCTAGTGCATCAATGGGTACAAAAACATCTAGGGAAAAACAAAGCCAAGTAAAAAGACAGACATGACAAGCATCAGGTTGATCATGATTTCCAAGTGAGATATAAAGTTTGGTTGTACATCAGCAAGGAAAGAATATAAGGTGAAGGAAAAAATATTAATCCAATCAGATATGGTCCTTTCAAAACGTTGGAGAATATTGGTAACAACACTTTCTGATTAGATTTTCCACCTTACATGCGAATTTATTCTGTTGTAAATGTGGAAAAATTGAGATTGTATGAGCCTCCAATGATTGATGATCAAGAAGAGAATGTTTAGATTCCATCTATAGAATATTTTGCTCTTGAATATTTAAATAAGTTGTTGGAAGACTCAATTCTTGATAGAACGATAAGGACTTCAAACAGAGGCAATGTGGATTATCTTTGAGTGGGGCTCAAAGGTACCAATCCAAGTAAATCGAGGTGGATTTAGATTGAGAAAGTGAGGGAGTTGTATCGTCACTTACTTTCTGAGTAGAAACAAACCTTTGGTGGTCCAAAAGCTTCCAGTGGGGAGGAATGATCTAGGGGATCAAAATTATGCTAATAAATCAAAGTGCTCAAATTCACTTGAAACTAGCGCCAAATCATAGATCTCATCATTCTGATTCCAATGATGCTTAAATCACCTCAATCCGACATCATATGAGGAAGTTATCGCGTTCTGAAGTTTTTGACAAACAACTAAAAAGTTAACTTGCAAGGTTGACTGGGTAGACTATATGATGATGTGGCATTGGCATCAACAAGCTAACAGGGTGGTATAGTTTTCATACATGCCAATCCCATGATGACATTTGGCACATAGCTATTGGTTGATAGGATTGTGTTTGGGCCAATCATAGGCCACCACGTGGCCCAATCACGACTAACACATGGCCTTATAGAAAGGTGCCATGTGGTGCTAGTTCATTGGCCAAAATTTTGTTATGGTGACCAAATGAGCTTGCAATATTTGACCTCGTGAGCTCGTGGTCATAATTCTGCCACTTTACCATTAAGCCACACATCGTTTCTTGTTATGAATGGTGGGAAAGTTATATTTAAAGAGTCATGGTTTGGTGGTTAGGGGAGAGGGTCAGGCCAACAAGTATGCCCAGCCGGATCAGCCCCAAGTCACATTGTAACCCTGAAACTAGAGGCGAAGGCATCGAGGGATGAGAGAAAAATTAGTGCCCAGGATAATGGCCCCATGCCACATTGCAGGTTATGGAACCACCAATGAGGGCGTAGGAGAAGGGTGCAATGATTAAGCCCTAGGTCCAGGTTTTATCACCACCATGAGACTAAGAGTGGGACTGGCGGGGCACATGGCCTCTGTCCCATACCCCACGGTCAAACACGTGCCATATGAAAGGCCTGAGGGCGAAGAAAAAAGTGCGCGTTTTCCAACTAACCATTCGAAAAATTGCACCAAAATCAATGGGATTTGTGGGACGAACGCATCACTTGGATTTGTGAAATTTTCTCCTTGCAATGCCACCAAAAACGAATTTTGTTTCCAATTTTGAAAGAGAGACAAATTTTCAGAACAATTAATAGAGAAATGGAGAAGGAGGCCTAAATTTGTCATTTTCATCCTTTTTTAGCCCAAGAAGAGCCTACATAGTGGTTTTTGGGTGTTCTGGACACAATGACAGTGTTATCTATGCAATTTGAGCATTGTATGCTGATGTAATTACACATTTTAGTATATAATTTAAAGGTCTAACATTGGAAGTTGGACCTAGGGATGTAGCCCAAGAGGGTGAACTCCATCATCAAATTGTTGTTTTGTGATGCTGCTTGTTGTCTATTTTTCACTATTAAAATCTTCAAAATTTAACTTAATTTGTGTGATTTTGCAAAAATCGAGCCATTTCCCATAAGACATATACTAACTTGCAAAAATTTATATGAAACCCTTCAATTTTAATTTCAGATCATGGGTTTTGAGATCTCGTGTTCCTTAATATCTTAGACACAAATAAATATTAGACCAATTGTCCGATGCTACAAAAACTAATACTCCAGCGAGGAAGGTGTTATTTCTCCACATAAATACTACACTCCTACACCTGGACAATCTTGCACTGCTAATGTTTGATTGAACTTCTCCATTTCTCCAAGCTGACCAATCTACCTATCATTGGAAATCATTGTGAAGAGAACAATATCCATCATGCTACTGGCCAAACTATGAGTTACTCATACTGTTGCTGCTATCGCTCTGCTACTATCTCTGTACTACTACTACAACTACTGCAATAATGAGTCTAATCTCCCCATATCCTGAAGCACTAGCTTCCATAGGGTTTATCCCTTAGAAGCTAGGATCCCTCTGAGTCGTGATATCCATATGAGAAAAATCTATGCTTCCTCTTGGAAAGTTGCACTATACTCCTACACTGGAAACTAGACTGTGTAGTTCTGTGCTGGGAAAAATCTGGATGGAATTGCGTCCTCATACTGTAACTGGGAAATCCTTATGAGCTGTGTCACTGCAACTAGTTCTGCAACTATCTATTAATCATTTGACAATAACTAGCTCTTCTACTGTCTATTTAACTAATATCTGCAGACACTGTGTTACTGCAACTAGCGTTGTAACTATCTATCAAGCATCTTACTGCAACTAGTTTTGTTAACACTAATCCTGCTAATAAATATTGTGGGCCCCTATAGATAAGGTGGTGGTCCTGTCACAACACTCTAGAACTGATCTAATTAATCTCTTTGTTGCATTTGTGTTGGACCCTGCCTAGATTGATATGTATGTATCAAGATTCTCCTCCATGTGGAGGTGTTGTTGCTATCAACACAAACTCCTCCAATCTGGTAGTTAGTTCATCAATATTTTTTAAAGCTACTGCCTACTCTTGTTGTGCCTTCTTTAACTTTTTTTCCTTTGAGGACATTTTGATGGTGTTAGATACTGCCAACATACAAGGGATCTCCTCGATATGGGGTCCCAACTAGAATTCACACTGTTTGGTGTAGGAATCCCATCCAGAATATGGACTGACTACCGTTTACTTAAAGATATGCCTTGGCTTTAGGTATTTAGCATGAGAGAGAAGTGCATAGGTGCTTTTGAATGAGCAAGAGAGTGTGCCTTGTGAATGTTTGATTGAAGATGTATTAAGGTTCTTTCACTATGGAGGGGGGATAACATGAGCCTCTAAGAGAGAAGTAATAGTACTACCCTAATGGAGACACACATAGATAAGAAATATTTGTCTAACATCAAGTAAAATAGTTCACATAGATGTGACAATCATTACAAACATTAAAACACATTTCCAATAAGTTAAACACCAAAGTCATTGAAATAGTTAAATTACTTTAGTACATGTGAAAACAAACACGAATCATAAACAATCAAAGAATAGTCTTAGAATAATTCACAATCCATCTGCATTAGGGGATTTTTGAGGTCTAAAATGGGCCTCCTAAGGAAATTATAAAACAATAGTGGAAATAATAAAATAAGATTAGATTACATCATCAAATTTTAGAGGGAAAAAAGACAAAAAAAAATAAATTCAACTCGTATTTCCAACTTATCTCCATAAGGGTTTACTCAAATTTCGAGTGGAAACACTTGTTGGATGCAGAATTTGATTCCTCATCCAAGGAGTACTCATGTTACATAATTTCGATGGACCCTGCTACATAAAAAATGAGAAATACATGAAAAACGTGATTGCAATCACGTTTTTTATGTATTTCTCATTTTTCGTGTAGGGTCCATCGAAAGTATGTAACACGAGTACTCCTTGGATGAGGAATTAAATTTTTCATCCAATGAGTACACCCACTTGAAATTTGAGTAAAAAATTAGGGAGATAAGTTGAAAATACGAGTTGGAAAAAGTAGTTTTATTATTTTATTATATTTTAATCTTTGTACTTTTTTACAAAAAACACGTTTTTTCATGTATTTCTCATTTTTCGTGTAGGGTCCATCGAAAGTATGTAACACGAGTACTCCTTGGATGAGGAATTAAATTTTTCATCCAATGAGTACACCCACTCGAAATTTTAGTAAAACATTAGGGAGATAAGTTGAAAATACGAGTTGGAAAAAATAGTTTTATTATTTTATTATATTTTCTTTGTACTTTTTTACTCCAAAAATGGTGAGTCATCCCCCATGGTTGACATCATCATCTTGAATCCTATTGGTTCTTATAAAGCTTATTTTGGTTGTACATTTTTCTTAGGAGACCCATTTTAGACCTCAAAAATCCCCTAATGGTGAAAATGTGTTGGCCGAATGGATTCAAAATATTAGCAAAGTTCTAAATACATAAGTACAATAACATCATAGCTCCATAGTGGAGTGTTTGAGGCCACTATGTAACATCTCCTTAATAATAAATAATATAATAAGAACTAATAAAATAATACCAAAATATAATTAATAAATAACTGATATAGTAATAACCACTTAATAATAATAACATATATAACTAATAAAAATAATAAGTAATAATAAAAATAAGGAATAATAATAAATAAATCATAATAAAATAATAAATAAGTAATAAAAATAAAAAATAGTAAAAACCAAAATAACAAATAAAAATAAAAATAAATAAAATAAGAAAATTATAAAAAATTAGCATGCCGACACATGGAGGGTGGGCATGTGGCATGCAGACACATGGAGGTGTGCATGTGGTTTCCCATCCAATGGTTTTTTCTATTTAAGGAATGATAAGGAGGATGGAAGGGGTCTTATTCCATCATTCTGAGGTTCTGTCTTGGTTCTCTTTGGAGAGTATTGAGACTTATGTAACAACACAAGTAAAACAAAAGTTAATGAAAAGAAGGAAACAATTCTTAGTGAAATTATACCTGAGATTTGGGGACGACTCTCCTCCCAACCGTAGGCTCAATTGTGCAGGATTCTGCTACAACTGGCCACCCCCGAGCCTTCAATCAACGACTACTGCCAGCATTCCTAAGTCTCAGAAAGACAGAACCTCAAAATGATCCACCCCTTCCATCCTCCTCATCATTCCTTAAATAGATAAAACCTTGGATGGGAAACCGCATGCACACCTCCATGTGTCTGCATGCCACATGCCCACCCTCCATGTGTTGGCATGCTAATTTTTTTTATAATTTTCTTATTTTAT
>APFE030260266.1:438-39755 GCA_000404065.3 Pinus taeda | reverse complement strand
GATAAGTAATAAAAATAAAAATAGTAATAACCAAAATAACAAATAATAATAAAAATAATAAAAAAATATAATAACCATAATAAAATAAGGAAATTATAAAAAAATTTAGCATGCCGACACTTGGAGGGTGGGCATGTGGCATGCAGACACATGGAGGGTGTGCATGTGGTTTCCCATCCAATGTTTTTTCTATTTAAGGAATGATGAGGAGGATGGAAGGGGGATCATTTTGAGGTTCTGTCTTCATTCTCTTGGGAGAGTACTGAGACTTAGGAATACTGGCAGCAGTCGTTGATTGAGGGCTCGAGGGTGGCCAGTTGTAGCAGAATCCTGCACAATTGAGCCTACGGTTGGGAGGAGAGTCGTCCCCAAATCTTGTGGTCACTTCGAAGCCGGCAGGTACAATTTCACTAAAGAATTGTTTTGCTTTTGACATTAGTTTTAGTTTTACTTGTGCTGTTACATATGGTATCAGAATTTAATTTCGCATGGCAATTGCCATTTAAATTACATGTATCTGCTCATTTACTACTCATATCATTTGTATATTGAACATCATCAAACTGCATGATGGTATATTTAGTCTCAGTGGCAAACCATACAGATTGGATTAAAGTTCAGATGTTGAGTATAATGATTGACAGGACTCTACATTGGACCGAGAGGTCCGGTTTATTTGATGATCTCGTGCGAGCCCATACGCACGAGGGAGAATAAGTAACATCATATGGGTTGGGGACAGACTCAATCAACACTACATATGCCAGTGATTCCTTTGTCTTGTGTATAGCTCTTGATGGATAGCTCTTGAAGAGCTATGGGACCATCTTGAGAAGGCCGAGTGCCTGATGATTCCAGGCTTGGTGCCTGATGATTCCAGGCTTGGTGCCTGATGTTCCAGGCTAGGTGCCTGTTATTGGATTGGGATGTCGAAGTCTGGAAGGGATGTAAAGGACTTCGATGCCTGCGGCTGTGCGCCTTAGTAGTTGTGGAGGGAGTGGGCCAGCCTGCGAGATGCCCGTGGTCATTGAGTACCAGATCGAATGCCTGCCTTGGGGCAGATGAGGTCTGAGTCAGGCGCGAGCCTTGGGCCCAGCCTTCGACTAGGATACAGACTGGGTTAGGCTTGTGCCTGGTGCCGAAAGTGGAAAAAAGACAGAGATTCCTTGAGATTTCCCGGGGTGTTGGGAACTTTCGATGCCTGCTGGTTATACTAGTTCAGCAGAGGGTGTTGGCAATATGAAGTAAATAAAATAATAAATAATAAGAACTAATAAAAATAATACAAAATTTAACTTCGGGACGAAGTTCCTTAAAGTGGGAGAGTATGTAACATCCCTCCCTTAATAATATAATAAATAATAAGAACTAATAAAAATAATAACAAAAATTAATTAATAAATAAATGAAAAAGTAATAACCACTTATAAAATAATAATAATAACTAATAAAATAATAAGGAAATATAAATAAATCATAAAAATATAAATAAATAAATAATATAAAATAAAAAAAGTAAACCAAATAACAAATAAAAATAAAATAATAATAGAAATTATAAAAATTAGCATGCCGACACATGGAGGGTGGGCATGTGGCATGCAGACACATGGAGGTGTGCATGTGGTTTCCCATCCAATGGTTTTTCTATTTAAGGAATGATAAGGAGGATGGAAGGGGTCTTATTCCATCATTCTGAGGTTCTGTCTTGGTTCTCTTTGGAGAGTATTGAGACTTAGGAATACTGGCAGTAGTCGTTGATTGAGGGCTTGGGGGTGGCCAGTTGTGGCAGAATCCTGCACAATTGAGCCTACGATTGGGAGGAGAGTCGTCCCCAAATCTTGTTGCGGTAAGCCTACTTCTACCATAGGTAAGCCGAGGTAAGTAATCTTCATAGTTTAAATTCAATGTTAATAAGTTAATTAGATATCTATCTAGGGCTGTTACACACTACTTACTCCCCAAAAGTACTAAATCTATCTCTCCAACGCATTATGAGAAAAGCCAAGGTTAAAAGTCCTTTGCATTAGAAATGAGGATCCTTTTATAACTTGTGGCATGACCTTTTGTATCCTTATGACGCTTGGATTTCCAACTTTTAATGACCTTCAGACTTTTAAGAAGTTTGTACTTCCAAATGACTTTAGAAATTATATATGACTCTTGGTATTACATGTCTTTTGGACTTCCATGGCTCTTTTGTCCATACATGACCCTTGGACTTCCACTTATTTGTCTTTTATAATGATTACATCATAATTTACACACCATCATGTGAAGGGATATGGAAAATCACTATTATCGATGACTTGGACTAATAGTGACTAATGACATGGAATTTCTTGAATCTTGACATGGCTTCCAAGTGTGTCTTCATTTTGGATGGAGTTTTTGATTTTTGATGCTATTCACCCTTCCAAGGGTGTTCAATCTTATGGAGTCTTCAAGGTTCTTTGATCATCAAGTCTTCAATGTGTTATTTGTTCTTTGTGCTTCCTTTGGATTCCTTTTTTGCCCAATATTCCTCATGCATGCTTACTATGTTGTTCTTGGAATAACTATAACTATAATCACTCATGACAAGCAACCTTCACCCTCAAAATCTCCTATTCTAACATGTTTTATGCAAATTTGTTGTTCATGACTTCATAGTGCACTTGGCAAAGCAAGGAGAGACACTGGTGTAAGGGAACACTTCAAAAGGCTGAAGGGATGAAGGGAAGAGGCTTTAGGGCTTTGACATGCACTCATGGGATCAAGAGAGAGAGAAAATCAAGGAAGGGCATAGGGTACATGTTTGAAGGATAAAGGAGAAGGCTCCATGATTCCCAAGTGTGTTGTGTGCTCAAGGGAGAAAAAGAAGGCATAGGGCACACTCTTGAAGGCTCAAGGATGGAGCTTCATGCCTTCATGGTGCACTCATATGCTCTAGAAACCAAGAAGGGAATTTGAAGCAAGCCTGAAGGCTAAAGGTTGAAGCTTAACGCCTTCGAAGTGCACTTATGTACTCAAGAGATCAAAGATGTCACATGACACAAGTCCGGATGCTGAAGGATGATGCTTCATGCCTTTAAAGTGCTCTCATGTGCTCAAAGGGGCAAGAGGGTGCATGTCGCATTATGGAAGGTTGGAGGGTGAATCTTAAGGCCTTCAGGGTGTTCTCATGCACTCATGAAGGGCACACTTCTTCGAGATGAAGGAGTGTACTCAAAGGAAGAATTAGCTTTTTTTTGAAGGGCCTAGTTCAGAACAAGGAAGGGGAATGTGGTTTAGAAGTGCGCTATGATATCTTGGAGGGTGCAGGGCATGCTTCCAAATAATGAAGGATTCCAAATCAAGGCCTTAGAGTGTGCTCATGCGCTCTTTTCCTTAATGGGTTCACTTTGAAAAAAAAAATTGTCTAAGTCTGGAAGATAGGAAAAGGGGTAGACATGATGAGTTTAGACATAAAATCAAGTGCGGCCCATACCAACTCATCAAGAAAACTTAGACAAGATTTTAAAATGATAAGTAAACATCAAAATGCTTACAAACATTCCCCAAGTACAACAGGTGAAGTGTGTGTGACTGCGACCAAAAAGTGTCGTTTTACAACAACAAAATGGGTACACAAAATATGTTCTAATCAATGCGACGACACTGAAAAATGATCGAGAACACTTGAAACATATAAAATAGCTTGAAACAACACTTGAAAACCAAGGTGACAATAGATATGACGATGAAGTAGGCTAAAAAATTTGAATATAGTGAAAATTTTGGAGGGTGTTGTAGCAACGACAACACTTGGTGACACACTGGGCGAGCTTCAACTTCTCTGTTTAGGAATGGATATTTAGTTAAAGGGTAAATTCCTCAAGAAGTATTGATTCAACAATTGGATTTCCTTGAATTCCCCCTTTCGACCTGATTATACACATAGTACCTCACATTCTTCTTCTTGGTTGAACACACAAAGATATACCATATCACAATTGTTCCAATCCAGGAAAAGGGTAACGTGCACGAAAATTTTATGATATTCAGAGAATTATTTTTCATCTCTAGTGTTTCTCTAAAGCTTGTAGGCCTAGGAAATACCTCGATGAAGTCACTTCACAAGCACAAACGTTGTTTCTTTTCCAAAAGGACTGGACAATATCCCGACAAAGTCACTTGTTTCACTTCCCTACTAGGAAGCCTTTCTATTATTTCACCCTTTTATTTATTTATTTAATAGGATTTTGCATCATCACTTATTATTTTCAATGGGCAAAGGAGAGATCTCGACTTATTGAGAGCATAGGAAGTTTCCCCTTTAGATAAGTATTTTATAACCTCTGGTATTAGTTTTCTCGCTTTATATTTTCCACTTATCCTTTATCTACTAGATTGGACAAGTGTTAACACACAAGAAAATTTACACCAAGTTGAGTAGTTTGGATACTAGAATATGAACGAATCTAATAGGTTTCCTGAAGGTTTTCCTTTTGGATGAATCACATTTTCCATTCAGTCTTATCTCAACCTATGGCATCTTCCCAAAACAAAGAAGGAGAATAAATAGAAAGACAAGCGTTGTGACTGTTACATTTTCTCTTTTGGTTCACCACAAAGTCCTTTTGAGCCATGCACTTTTACATAGGGTCTTATTTATGTACAATGAAAAATAGACAAAATAGGATAGGACACGACTAACATGACACACATAGGAGTGACAATAATGAAAAAGAACAAACTTTACAAGAGGAACAACTTGTAGCTACTACTGAAAATAATTTTTCAAATATCGTCCATTTACAGGAAGGGGTTCAATCCTTCCATCTAAAGATTTCAGCTTGAAGGTATTATGACAAAGCTTATCTTCAACGGTCATTGGGCCAACCCATAGAGTTTGGAACTTTGTGTGTTTTCCCTTTTTTATCCCACTTCAGTACTAGTTCACCCACATCGAAACTCTTAGCCCCTGCAAATTGTTGGTCATGGAATCCCCCCACAGTAGGTTTTGGGGCTCAAAGCCCAAGTTTTGGTCAAAGATGGCGTAGAACTCGGCGAATTGTGGGCGTGGAGCACGAAGTGTACAATTGAATCATAAGGTTGTCCACCCTAAACATTGTATTGTAAATTAGTGTAAAGTCGGCCTACCCATAGTCCGCGGACCATGGGATTGTATAAATAGAGCGAGGATCTAAGTTGTAAAGGCAGTAAGTTATAGAAAGAGTAGAGAAGGAATGGTTCGAGCTTAGAGTAAATTTCTAAGTGTCTTGGGTTGTAGTAGTAGGAAGAGGCTTTGCAGCTGAGTGCACAGAGGCCTAGTAGAGTCCGCAGCTAAGTGCGCAGACCCCTGCAGCTGAGTGCGCAGGGTGGAGTCGAGTCTATAATCGGGAACATGAAGCTAATGAAGAGAAGTTTAACTTAATTCTGTGTAATTTCTGTGCATTATCTTCTTTATGTTTATATTGGTTTATTTATTGCGCGTGTTGATATGATTGATGATTATGCTGAAATAACCAAAAATCTCACACACATAAGTTAAGTAATTGTCTAAATAGCAAGGAACTTGGGTATTATATGGGTCGCGCCTCGAGTAGGGTTGCGTGGAAGCCGCACCACAGGTCGAGAACGGATCACAAGTGTGCACAACAACAGGTCAGACCGTGGACCTCTAGAAGCCCATCAGACATCCCAAGGGTGCAAAAACCTGGTTCTAACACGCTCCCATACTACTTCGGGTGAGACCTCAGTCCACGTTCCACAGACTGTTGCCAAAAAGGCCAGTAGTACCCGTATTTTCTTGGCTAAATCACCTATGAACCTGGGTCAGGCCCCACTAAGCCAACAAATGGTTCCATTGCCAGGACTGGGATATGCATAAAGGATGTCTGATGTCGTGCCACTGGAACCCTACAAAGAAATAAATTGAAGAGTGGTTGGACAAGAAGATTCATGAGTTTGCGGCGCAAGAAAACAGAAATCTGCGAGTATCTAAGGATCAGTGGTTGGATCACTATTTGTACACTGAAATCCACGAAATTTTCTTTGCATCTTTTCCATCTGAGTTGTATGAGTGGATTTCAAAGCTAGCAGAAAACCAGGGAAGGTTTAGACTCGACAATCCAACAATGTGGACTTCAGAACTAGTGTGCAGACTAGAAGCCTCGGAAGAGAAGGTAGCGCGAGCTATGGACCACTGGCTCGACTGAATAATAGAAGGATTTATCACTGAGTTCGCGGTAGACACGACTGTCAGCTACAACGAGGCAAAGCGACATTTTCTCAAGGGACAACGAGGTAAGTATGTTAAATATTTGAACACTTGGATTATGATGCTATTGTGTGAAAAGCGTTTATGCGAATAAATTAATGTTTGGGACTACGTGGAGCGGAAAGATCTACAGAAGCGGAAGTAGTGAAGAGTTAGAAAACAATCCCTTAATTTCACCCTCACGAGAGAGTACGTACGAGCTCGCGAAGTTTTCTTCGAGAAGCGCGGTCAGTTTGATAAGGCAACGAATTCCACGTTTACCACCTCCACTCACACTGCCACCTGCTTCACCCCACTCACCTCCATCTCCACCCACTCCACCTCCGCCACCTCCATAGTTCAGTATGGCGAGTGCGATCAAACTACTAGTATTTAGAGGAGCAGGGAATGAAGATCCAGACCAATTCTAGTTCATAGTAAGAGCAATATGGGAAGCACAGGGTGTTGTGGATGATAATATAAAAAAGGCTACGCTGGTGAGCGTGCTGCAGGATCGCACATTAACGTGGTATATCAAGCATTCTAATGACCACCCGAACGTAGGAATTACAAAGATCTAGAATGCATTGAACAAGGAATTTAGTAGGCCAAAATCGGAGACGCAGTCAATCATCGGGTTTAAAGAGATCGCGATGCTCCTGGGTGGGACCCCCTAGGATTTGGACCAAAGGTTGAAGTGTACGATCCGCAAAGCCAATATGACATTAATGGATGCACAACATCGCGAATGGTTTGTGGCCTCGCTTATGCCACACTTAAGGACGATGCTATCACAACAAAAACTTTCTACCTAGGCTGAAGCATTGGAGATGGAAATGAGGTTGCATGAGACCCCTATACAAGACCCTGGATTGGGATTCCAACAGATCAACGCGTAGCTATAGAATCTGTGTCTAGAAATGCAAAGTTTGAAACAGGATAGGGCACCTCGGCCAGAGGTGCACGAGGAAGTATGGTGCATAAAATGCAAATGCCAGGGCCACGACAAAGATCACTGTCCAGTATTCGCGAACTACTTGGTAGGAGGAGGGCCAATGACATTAAGACCATAGGCAGGGCCGAGCGCAGCGTCTGCATTATGTTGCATGATCTACTAGATAGGAGGGAAACATACCACAGATAATTTTCATCTGTTGCAGAAGTACACGCAGATGTCCCAACAGTTGTTTTGTAATTTCTGCAGGTCAGTAGGCCATGACGAATGCACCTTCCGAAGCTATGAACTAATGATGGATCAGACTCCTGCCTATAGGGTGCAGGCCGAAATGCAAGCCCTCGACCCAAATGCAGGGTTGGCATGTGCTGGGTTTCAGGGGCGCGTTCGGGGTCAAGGTGGAATGGGACTAGGAAGGGGTCGTGGTCAGATAATTTTCTACAATTACGGAAGGCGAGGGCATTATTCCTGCTATTGTATGAACTTGACTAGGATATCATGTTGGTACTGTAGTCAGTTTGATCATGAGGCAGAAGATTTCCCTTTGCTGATAGCAAAGATGCGCAAAAAGGGGGTACTCTCGCCCCCTCCGACCCAAACTTTACAGATGATGAGGTCTGAACCACGCAAAGAAGACCCAAATGTAAACATGATGCTCAGGAGCAGTATGACATCGGGAGATGATAAAGGAAAACAACCGGAAGAAAGCACGTGGGTTCGAAAGGCTCCTACAAAGGAACCCAAATTTGATTTAGAACGCGCGAAGGAGACATTTATGGAAGCTAAGAAGAGCTTCATGGAGGCCTCCATTTCAGGTAGTAAGGATCAACTAGAACCAGGGATGGATCCTTCCATGCTCACTACCTTTCTAGAGACATGCATGAAACTGTTGCACGATATCAAGGCAGTCAAAGGGCTACAAGAACTGATCACTAGGTGCGCAGGGTCAGGAGAACCGCGTGTGGTCCAAAAATTGGACAAGCATGCATTGTGCACAAGAAGGGAGATGAGGTTGACTGCGCAAATAGGTGAGTACAAAATGGATCAGGTAATCCTGCATCTGGGTTTGGACGCGAATATACTACCAAAGAAAACATGGGAACGCATGAGTAGACCTTCATTGCAATGGTCCCCTATTTAGTTACAAATGGTGAACCAATATAAGATTTTTCCCATGGGAAGATTGCAAGGAGTGACAGTAGATATTGAAGGTGCGAGCGCATAGACGGATTTTGAAGTGATAGAGATTGTTGATGACAACAATCCCTATCCTGCGCTACTAGGAATAGACTGGGCTACCGATATGAATGGAGTCAAAAATCTGAAGAAGCACAAAATGACCTTTGAGAAAAAGTCACTACGTGCAGTAGTACCAATGGACCCAGCCAAGGGAACGCGATACACTGAACTAGTGCGCGATGACGATCTTGATTGTATCTACAAGATAACTGCACAAGGGGATGATTGGGTGAATCGGACTGCAGATGGAAGGATTTCATGGGAGTGAGAAAGCTCCTTCACTTTGGATTCAGACGAAGAGATAGAGCGATGGCAGAATTGACTGCACGAAGTAACAACGCTGAACTGCAACATGATGATTATATCTTTGCATTGCGTAAAAACAAAGGCAAGGGTGCTGCCAACATATGATGGATTGTCAGCGGTGGATGAATTTATGAGAAAATTCGAAAATGCAGTACTAGAGCAGTAGCGGTTCAATGCGGTGAAGCGGGCACTATGTGCAACACCCGCATGATGGTGGGGTACACATCAAGGAACTTTTGAATACTGGCGCGGACGTAGAAGGATGATGCACATACATTTTGGAAAACCCAAACTTTGAACAAAAGCCAATCAGCTAGGGCGGAACAACTTGCGTGCCCACCTTTCTCAATGGGTACAAGCATATGCTGTATAGTTTGCACAAGCGCACAACCTGAAGTATCAGAACAAACCATAGCAGCAAGAGGGGCGATGCGCATTATCAGCTCTCCATGACAAGGAATTTGATAGGGTGTGCGAAGTACTGAACAAGGTTTACCAGATGAAACAAACTGATTGGGACCTGTGCATGCCAGTGGTTCGATGGGCCTATAGGAACATGTGCAAAAACCTGAACGTGGAAATGATTCCAAATATGCGAAATAGAGTGGAACCCAAGATTTTTGAAGGGAATACCAAAAGGAATCCACA
The DNA here is from genome assembly GCA_000404065.3 of Pinus taeda. Taxonomy (NCBI): domain Eukaryota; kingdom Viridiplantae; phylum Streptophyta; class Pinopsida; order Pinales; family Pinaceae; genus Pinus; species Pinus taeda. The sequence continues at coordinate 30,384 of APFE030260266.1, read as the reverse complement.
CGTAATAGCTCTCGCAGTTATGACAGCACGCTAAGACCATGATGAAGGAATCACATAGCTACATGAGGACGACCATATCAGGATTCAGGAAGCCATTCAACGAGAGAACCTTAGACTTCGCGAACTCGAAGAAGATCGGGTATGATTAAGGAAGAAAAGCATGTTGATGGACGCTGAGATCAAAAGTATGGAAAACAGGGTCACACAAGCATGTCTTGTCGATAAACCAAGGTGGGCAAGGCAAGATACAGATGGTCATACCACTGCATTGGAAGAGTGCCATTGAGAATTTATGATTCTGTTACCATGGCTGAGACCGCAACTTACCAAACGTAGTAATAAGGGAAGCGCACCACATAAGATAAAGCACGCGGCGCCAGTTGTCGCGAGGGAAAATGAGGAGTGTCCACATGCTATCCTGGGAGGCGAATTGTAGTCTCGCACAGGTGGGTGACCACCTGATTAACCATAGGGAGCACATTCTTAGTGCTCCAGACAGTTGAAAGAGCGCGGGACTCTAAATGAGTCTGTTTGGGAACTGCGCAGTGAAGGAGGTGCGCGCAGAATCAATATGGTAGAAGGTTCGCGCCTGCTCACAGGGGGCTGCGCTTCCAAATGAATAGGCTGGGAAGTAACCATTGATGTCACTGTTCATGAAAAGATGTCCAATTTAAAGCAAAAGGGAGTGTGAAACAGGCAATTAAGACACGAATTAAGAGCTAGATTTGGGACGCTCTTTCGCCAAGGATGCATTAATGACTCAGAAATTGGGGGAATGGTCAAATTCAAATTCAAAAGACGCTATAAAAGTCCCAAGGCTAGCCATGAGACAACACTTGTTCGTTTGAGATTTGAGCTATTACGAAGAGCACAGAGTGTTGAGCGCCAAGCAGTATTTGAGCCCCCAAGTTCGCGAGCAACCACAGACAGTTCAAACAAGATGACAACTACCAGGAGAGGAGTGGGTTTTGTAGAGAATATCACTGAGGAAGTTGCACAGAACACTACGATGCAAGTGGGGAATGTACTGGAAATTCCGAAATCACCTCGGTCACCGAGGCCCAAGAAGGATACACAGGCAGCGGCACTAGTCTGCATGTCCTCGCGAAATCCGCAGTTTGGTAAATTTGCCATGGAAGGAAAGGGAAAGGTTGTCAACCTTGAGACCGATGATGAGGAGGACGACCTCCAGGCTTTCGTATAGGAGATAGAGGTGGACGAAGAGATGGAAGAAGACATCCAGCCAGTGCATGCTAAGGGAAAGCTAAAGTACCCAAGGATTTGGATGCCGCTAAAAGCGTGCTTCAAACCCTGCTCCTCCCAGATGGAATTTTGTTTGAGGGTTCGGTTCTGGGTTGCGTGCCCATAATGAAATTTGAAGACTGGGACCTCGCAAATAGTGAAAATTTCCCCCATTTATAGACAGAGAACCTCGTGAAACAAAGCAAAGAGGGGTCAGTTACAACTCTAGGGCCACATAAATGGTTGCGCGATGTGGAGAAGGTTAGGCTACTCCACCTACTATGGATTCCGCATTTTCACTGCGCGCCGACCATGATCTTTGTCATCAGGTAGCTACTTTGCCTGGTGAACGATGGGTATTTATGGCTGTAGGAGCCTATTCCCATCACAATCGAGCTTATTCACATGATTTCTTAGCTTCCCTGTAAGGGAAGGGACCCCGCAGAAATAGCTGGCAAAAGCAGAGATTTGGCGCTCGCAGAGGCCATGAAGAAGAAATATAAATTGGAAAGGTGATGAGAAAATGCCACAGAGAAGAGGTACCAGCACCAGTCGTTGCCCTGGCAGAACAATGCGCGGAAGGGGTCCAATTCAATTGGGTCACCTTCCTCTATGAAGAATTCCTAACCAACTGCAAGGAAGTTCAGGAGCAGGGCAAGACCTTCCACTACACGTGGTTGCTCTTGTCCATCTTAGTGGTGATAGGGGAACTACCCGAGGACAATCAATTCCCTCCTCTTGAATAGGACTTTCCAAAGGCTGCACAATATACATCGCTCTGGGCTATAAAGGATGCCATGCGGATCCACGAGACTAAGATATTCTGGGTGCTCATGGAGGAGAGCATCCAGATGTGGATTAACAGAAGGCCGCACCTATCCCCCATAGTGTACAATAGTCTACTAAGCTTTGCAGACTTCAAGGCGGATATGAACAATGTGTATATCAAGGCGCGTAAGGATCCGGTGTAGAACTAGACCAAGCTTCCTTTAATTGCAATTAACGATGCCATCTTCTCCGTGCTCAAATCATGGCCTCCCGAGTGGCACACCTCGGATTTGGAAGACAAGGATAAAATAGTAGCATAGAAGCAGAAGGATGCAACCAAGTTGTGTGTCACAAAGTTGGCCCAGCAGAGGCGCAACGAACAAGCGAGCGCGGAGGTAAGGGCCGCCCACAAAGTAGCAAAAGTAGCCGTAGAACATGCAAAGGCCGCTGAAAGAGTAGCAACAACACAAGCAGCAGGGGCCACCGCGACACAGGAGGAAGGAGGCCAGGACATGGACCAGATACAATAGAAGGCATGGACCCGAAAAGGCCGCACATCATGGAGCAGTGAGGTCCACACAAGAAGGGCAAAGCTTCCAAATTGGACATCGAGCCAATGACATTAACAGAAGGTGACCTCTACAATATTGGTGACACAGTTCGCGAGGTCACCCGGGAAGCGCTCTAGGAAGCTATGACAGAGCAAAAGAATGTGTTGGGGGACCTAAGGGCGCAACTGCAGGAACTTTAGGCGTGGGCCCCATAGGAAGGAACAGTAACTGCCTATGGTGCCACAGACATGTCACCAGCAGAGCAGGTACTACGCGCAAGAATGACCAACACCATAGCGCTGCCGAAAGGAGCACTAACATCGAAATGCGAAGATGACAGAGCCATGGTGGGCAGAATCAAGGGACTTGGCCTAAACTTGGCTTCCCTTCCACGGGATACATTATATCAGCGGCAGAACGGAGCAACCGCCGAACTCCACGCTAGGGAAGGACGTGCAATACATATTCTCAATGAACATAGAATTAACATTGAGCAGCTTAGTCTCCAGCGCGATGGAGTGATTGTGTAGAAGCACCATCTGGAGAAAATGGTAGAGGAAGCATGTCGCTGCTCTCCAGAGCTAGAGATCGTGGCAGACCTACCAATCGGAGTGCGAATCCACAGAATAGCCAGTGGATTATGTGAGGCAAAGGAGGAAGCAATGAGGGTACAACTGGACCTCAACCTTTAGATTGCTGAGCTGTGATTAAAGGCGCAGTCCTCTACACCCTCGGAATTTAGGGAAAAACGTGTTGGCGCTATTCAGAAAGGGCTGGAGGAAATAGGATAGGTAGTACATAACTGCACTACTATGTTGGAAGAATCCTTCATGGTACTCACTTCATTACAGGAGGACCCCAACATACAGCGCCTGGAAATGGAGGCACGAGAGCTTCAAGTACAGTATGACAGTGTGCACAGAACAATACAAATAATTATCCTGACCCAGCGGCTTGCGAAGCTACAACAGGTAAAGGCGTTGAAGGAACAGGTGGATGCCGCGTGACAGAAAGAGGCAACCCTTAAAGCACATGTCCAGCCTTGGATTGATGAGGCCTTCATCATCACTGTAGACATCAAAGGAAAGCTCGCACAGATGAAGGCGATGCATGCCTTAAGATAGGGAGTTTCTCCTGATAGCGAGACCTTGACCGAGAGAGTGGAGCAAATCTAGTAGACTACCAAGTAGTGTGCCACGGACCTCTGCGAAGTGAAGGAATGGTTGGAGGGGCTCCGTGACTCAGGATAAGTCACAATCATTGTGTTGGGGGCATGTTGGGCATGGAATCCCCCCACAACAGGTTTTGGGGCTCAAAGTCCAAGTTTTGGTCAAAGATGGTGTACAACTCCGAAAATTGTGGGCGCGGAGCGGGAAGTGTACAATTGAGTCATAGGTTGTCCGCCCTAAACATTGTATTGTAAATTAGTGTAAAGTCGGCCTACCCATGGTCCGCAGACCATGGGATTGTATAAATAGAGCAAGGCTCTAAGTTGTAAAGGCAGTAAGTAATAGAAAGAGTAGCGAAGGAATGGTTCGATCTTAGAGTAGATTTCTAAGTGTCTTGGGTTGTAGTAGTAGGAAGAGGCTCTGCAGCTGAGTGCGCAGAGGCCTAGTAGAGTCCATAGCTGAGTGCGCAGGGTGGAGTCGAGTCTGTAATCGGGAACAGGAAGCTAATAAAGAGAAGTTTAACTTAATTCTGTGTAATTGCTGTGCATTATCTTCTTTATGTTTATATTCGTTTATGTATTGCACACATTGATGTGATTGATGATTATGCTGAAATAACCATAAATCTCACACACATAAGTTAAGTAATTATCTAAATAGCAAGGAACTTGGGCGTTATACAGGTCATGCCCCGAGTAGGGCTGCGCGGAAGCCATACCACAGGTCGCGAAGGGATCGCAAGTGCGCATAGCGACAGGTCAGACTACGGACCTCCAGAAGCCCATCAGACATCCCAAGGGTGTGGAAACCTGGTTCTAGCACCCTCCCATACTACTTCGGGTGAGACCTCAGTCTGTGCTCTGCAGACTGTTGCCGAAAGGGCCAGTTGTACCAGGATTTTCTTGGCTAAATCATCTTTGAACCTGGGTCAGGCCCCGCTAAGCCAACATGAATTTATTATCAAAACAACGCCTAACACAACTTTAGTGAGTGAAAAATATCTCTTTGGATTTGAGCCTTTCTTCCTCGAGTTTGAGTAAAGTATATGTCCTGCTTTGAACAAGAAGGAAAGGTCTACCTTGGGACTCTTGGGAGAGTAGCAAGGCTAGGAGATATAGGTTCGGGGGCAAGATAACTTCTTTACCATAAACCAGGTCTTAATGGAAGGCTTAGGGGTTACATGGTTAACCCATATTCAATTGGTAAAAGCATTGTGCTAGTTCCTATGCTGAGAGAAGGTGGATTTCTAGATTATGTAGATGAAATTTAAATTAATAATTCAACCAAACCATTTCCTTGTGGGTAATAATTATATGCATGCTTTAATACAATCCCATTTTCTAATGCAAATTCATAGAGTTTCAATGACGAAAAATAAGTCGCATTATCAAATACAGGTGAAGTTGGAACACCAAATGTGGTTATAATATATTGTTGCAAGAAGTGGATGACTTCCTAGTCATTTACTTGCCTTAAGGGAATCGCTTCTAACCATCTAGTGAAGTAATATGTTTTTTTTAGAATGTATTCGTATTGATTTGATGAGTGTGGAATATTTATTTGATAAAATCTAGGCCCATTGTTGGAATGGTTCCTCAACTGCTCCTGGTAGCAGGGGGGCAATTGAACTCTGATCCCGACTAACACATATCTGACAAGCTGGGCACTTGTAGACATATGCATGTGCGTCTTTGAATAAAGTGGGCCAATAGTAACCAACCCTCATTATTTTGTGCGCAGTTGTGTTCCCTGCATAGTGACCACCTGCTGGTCAATCGTGAAAATATCTAAGTACGTTCTCTATATCCTGTGGCTCAAGGCATCTTCATAGGACACCATTGTGGTGCTTTATGGAAAGTACTCCATGAACAAGTTGGTAAGATAGAGATTTAAGGCGAACTTCCCTCTTTTGTTTATTTTATAGGTGCGTGGAAAGGGTGTTGTGCTATAGAAATTTCCATATATCAGAATACCATGGCGCTGTAGACATGCACTAAGGAACATGTTCAACATTGTACATTTCAATCTCCTGCTCCCAACCTAAAAGATCTTTCTCAGGAGCATCTCTTGCTTCGGCTTCTAGCTGATAGAGGCCATGACCCTTAATGGCATGATCTGGTTTAAACTCTAGATCATATTCTTGTAAGCAGGTCATCCAATTTTCCCTCTTCTCACCCAACTCCTTCTACACAAAGAGCATTCTTACCGCTAGGTGAGGCACAAATATGATCATGTGAGATTTTAGAAGATAGGACCTAAAATAAATGACTACCTTATATTCAACATACACTTGTTTATTGATGTCAGAATAATTTAGATTTGATCCATGTAAGCCAACACTCATAAAATAGATAGACCATTCATTTCGTTTAGTATCCTTCTGAGTAAGGACGACCATGTTAGACAAATACGAAGAAATGGTATAAAGAAGGAAGTATTTGCCACAATCAGGACTATATAGTTCATGTGCATCAACGATAGCTTTTTTAATATGAGTGGAAGCATCCTTTTCCCATTTGTCCCATTTGTAAATCACATCTTTCTTAATTATCCACTAAAGGTTTAACAGTTTGATCATAGTTGGAGATGAACTTTCATAAGAAAGATTGCATAACCTTCTTATTCATTAGGAATGATATTTGTGTAATGGATTTGGCCGTCTCGGGATCCAAATTAATTCCACTCTTCGCAATGCTCTACCCTAGTAGAGTCCATTATGACACACCAAAGATGATTTTCTTAGGATTAAGACAAATCCCATATTTACGACACTGCTCAAATATTTGTTTTAGATGACTAATATGATCTGATCTTGTTTTGGAAAACACAATAACGTCATCCAAATAAAAAACTATGCTCTGAACAATAAGGCCATGGAAAACAATGTCCATTGCTCTTTGAAATGTAGAAACGACACTAATAAGACTGAATGACATCCTCTTAAAAGAGAATGCTCCCCATTTGGTCATGAAAGTAGTTTTCAAATGATTTGGTTTTGCGACTAGCACTTGATTGTAACTAGAGAAACCATCTATTAGCAAAAACATCTCAAACCCTGATGCTGTTTGGAGGATTTGTTCCATGGATGGCACTAGGTAATTATCTTTATTATATGCTCGGTTAAGATTGCAGAAATATACACATAGCCTTATTTCACCGGATTTTTTTCTAAATGATACTAATTTCAAAACCCAAGTGGAATATATAACTTTGAAAATGATACAAGCATCCAACAAATTTCTCAATTCCTTTTGAATGAGGGGTTCCAACGTTGGATGAACTTTCCTTAATTTTTACTGGAAAACCTCTACCCCTTATTTTATGAGAATAACATGATGGATAATACATGTATCATATGTATTTAAGTCATTTTATTTCCATGCAAACAAATCATGATACTGTTTGAATAGAATGATGGATGCCTGTCGTTTTTGTGGAGAACAACATGTACCGATGTTTACATACTTCAGATCTTCTTGGGTTCCTAGGTTGACTTGTTCAGATGATAACACCAAGATCTAAGTATTAGTATTGATTTGTCCTTTGAACCCATTTTGCAGGTCATAAATTTTCCAGGGACGCCACACATTTGGGCATAATGTTACCTTTCATTGCCTTAAATGCCTCCTACAATGCCTTTTTGTGCTCATCCTCGTCTATGGAAACATCTTTCAAGATGTTCGCACTAGCCATGAAATTCAATATCTATTGGTTGTCATTGAAAACATGAAAGTTAGTGACTTTGTCAGGCACATAAGGCTTATAGATAATCTCAATAGAAAAAACATTTCTCAATGGTGACATTCTAGCAGATGCATTTGTTAATGTATCTGCTACAACATTTCTAAGCCTAGTAACAAAATAGTGTTAAAATATTTAAAATAATTAATTAAATGCCATACCTCCTGCTAGTAGTTTTCAAGATTTGGAAAAACACAGTGGATAATATCTCGTACATGGAAAGTGACCACTTCTAAATCATCAATTACCTTGAGGAATTCTACCTTCAGGTTGATATATTTCTTCAATCAAAGTATGAGTGCTTTATATTCGACAATATTATTTGTACACCCAAACTCCAAACAACATTATAGGATATGCTTCTTATTATGTGGGTCTATAAGTACAAAACTAGCTCCAAAGGAATCCCTTTGACCCATCAAAGTATAAAGTCTAAATATTGTTAGCTACTAAGCTTCTTCATATATTATTATTACTATGTACACACACACACACACACACATATATATTACAGGATTCATTTGCACCAATTAGAGAACAAGGATGGAGCTCTAGATGTGTATTTGGTGGAATGAGAGATGGCTATGCTTGATAACACTCGTGATCAATTTCTAAGAAATAATTTCCAAAGATTAAATCAATAAAGGCAAGAGGCTCATTGTGTCCCTCAAGCGGTATCACAGTGTATTTCATGTATGGCTCACTTTCCACTCGAATTTGGTTATTCGTGCCCTTATATGGAAGCCATAAATGTGACTAGACTATAGTAAAGTAACATTTTAATTTACTAGACTAGTCTCTACTCAAGAGTACTCCATAGGCTCCAAGGATGTCCAAAATTACAATATTTATACATTGGTGAACTTGTTGATCAAATGATAATTGAATAAGAACATTCTTGAGTTCACCAATAGCTTGGACTAGAGATTTGTCTAGTTGAATGATTTGTGCATCAATTTGTTCCATTTAGCGTTAATTTTATTTTAATAGAGTTACATTCTCAGATGTAATGGATTTGAATAAAAAATTATGGACATTGTAATTGAAAACTTCAAAATTTAACTAAAATGGATGGCAATTAGTGTCAGATTCTAATGTTACAACATTAACCACAAATTCAGGGGAACCAGAAGACTTACTAGACACCTTCTGAGAGATAGAAGCTTTGTCACCTCGCGAAGGTTGTGAAAAGGCTTGAACATGTAGTTCACGCTAGCCTGCTATATTCACGAGATCAAAGATGGAAATATTGGCTCGAGCTCTTTTCAAATCTTCAATTATGTTATAATCAATGGTTTCACCTCTAGCAGGTAGTGCTGAAGTGTCTAGAGGAGTAATTTTGTTTGACACTTCCAGAGTGATGGAATTATTTTTGTTGGTCGAGGAAGTGTTGGAAATGGTAACATTTACATATTTACTTTCCGTATTCTGAGTAGGATTGACAGACTGTGATATCCTTCTTAATAATTTTTCCTTCAATGTTTGTCTTATCACCTCCTGTTCAGAAACAAGCCCTCTTCTCCTCAAACTGTATCGACCGTTCATTTTCTGAGGAGAGGCTTCATGTTGTGGTGGTTCTTCAACATTAGAATTGTTGTCAGCATTGAGAATACAATCAAAATAATTCATTGCATGTCCAATGCCTGTACTTTGTTCAACTACTACAGGTTCTTCTATTTCTTCCACGTGTTCTGATAGCTCATATGCTAATAAGGAATCAAAAACGTGTTAGACAGAGAATTCATGTTGTGGTTCCAGCATGGGCATGTATGTTTTGAATGATATTCTTGATGGAAAAAGAAATAGTTATCCATACCTATACTTTCAATATTCAGCACAACATTCGAACTCTAGGCAGATTTTGTGGGATGATTTTTATTGTTATTGTTTTTATTCTTTAAGAATGGAAATGACTTGAGAGGCTTGCTACTAGTGGAAGTATCAATTGACCTTCTCTTTAGTTCTAAAATTTTATTGGTAAGTTCCTTCAATGTCCTAGTCAAGATTTCAATCTTTGATAAATCCTTTTCTTTAGCCTTACTTGAAGAAGGTTGGAACTTAATACGAGTCTCCTTGGAGTATTTTTATTCATCTTCATCAGTAATAACTCAAATAGCATGCAAGTATTTTTCCACGACAATTTCATCTTCAAATTTTATTGCCAATGTATCCTTTGCATCTCTTTTAAGGAACGAGGAAATGTCGGTGGGAAAGGTAGTTGTATAATAATCAATAGTAATTGAATTATGTGATTGAACTTTTGGGGGAAAGTTGTTCAATATGTGATTGAACTTTTGGTTGAAATATTTTACTTTCTCCCTTTCCCCCATCTTTCTATTTCTGAGATATTTTAATAACATGGCGGGAGTTTTTTCATCAACAAATTTCTCCAAAAATAACTTCTTGAACTCCCTCCAACTGGGACTGAATTAACAGGTAGACTATGGTACCATGTTGTTGCTCTACCTTGTAGTGTAAAAGGAAAAAGGCTACAAGAAACATCATCATACCGTACCTCTAACATCTGTAGATGCATGTAGAAATCATCGATGTGATGTTCTTCCTTTGTCTTCTTGTCTAGATCAAAATTTGATGATTTTTTTTTTATTTATTTTTTTTTTTTTTTTTTTGTTTTGTTTGTTTTTTTTTTTTTTTTTTTTTTTTTTTTTTTTTTTTTTTTTTTTTTTTTTTTTTTTTTTTTTTTTTTTTTTTTTTTTTTTCGGATGTCTGGGCATCTTATGTAGATTATCCAGAATAGCAAGTGGCCCTTGGGTCATCCAATCCAATTTCTAGTCGGCCATGTATTCATCTTTAGGTTCTTACTCCTTTTTGGAATCTGATGAGCCTTTTCCTCAGCTGTCTAAACCATAGTTGAACTCAAAAAATTCATCATATAGAAAAATGTCCTCCTCATACCCTTTGTTAATGGGTGGAAATGGCTCTTGCTGAATTGTGTCTTCAAAGGATTCCATTAAATATTCAAGAGTGGAAAAAACCAAATCTTCCACTATCGAAACTAATACATCAGTACGAATTGTTTTCTTCTTCTTTGGGTACTGCATGAGATTTTGAGAAATAGGCATTAAATAGATAGCTTTTGAAAATCAATGGATTATAAGTCGAAGTGCCTGGAGTTGTTCAACAGTAACCTCGTATGACAACTCCAGACCAGGCCAAGAATACCCTCCTAGTTCAAGAATAGGAGTTGGAATGGTGCTCATAATGTTACAACCTTGTAGAAAAGAAGAATGATTAGGATGTGCAGAGTTCTCAACCGTAAAAAACTGGCTACACTCCTTCTAGCACCTGAATGTTCTCAGTCCTGGATACCACCAACATACAGGGGATCTCCCCAATATGAGGTCCCAATTATACCTCACACTAGTTGGTGTAGGAGTCCCATCAAAACTACAACCTGGCTACCATTTAATTATATATATGCCTTGGATTTAGCTATTTATCACAAGAGAGAAGATCATAGGTGCTTTTGAATGAGCAAGAAAGTGTGCCTTATGAATGTTCGATTGGATATGTATCAATTTTATTTCACTGTGGAGGGGGGGTAAAGTAAGAATCTAAAGAAGTAATAGTATTACCCTAATGGAGACACACACAAATGATAAAGATTCATCTAACATCAAGTGAAATAGTTCATATAGATGCGATAATCAATACAAACATTACAACACATTTCCAATAAGTTAAAAACCGAAGTCACCGAAATAGTTCACATAGATGTGATGATCAATACAAACATTACAACACATTTCCAATAAGTTAAAAACCAAAGTCATCGAAATATTTCAATTACTTTAGTACATGTGAAAGAAAACAAGAATCATAAATATTCAAAGAATAGTCTTAGAAAAATTCACAATCCATATGTGAAAATGTGTTGGCCGAAAGGCTTCAAATATTAAACAAAAGTTCCAAGATATTGTTATATGGAATTTGTATCTATGGATAAACACATTTTCCCTAAGTGGGTAGTTACATTTAGAACAACAGAAAGAAAGTGATTTAACCTTTTCCTATAATAGATAGATGAGATGAAGGAACTTACTTGTGATCTTTCGCTTCCTTGATCTCCTTTGAATTGCTCCTATCGTTTCCTTTCGAACTAAATCCACTCAATCACTACCTGCAATTAGAAATAGAAGATGACAATGATCAAAATACATGATCGATCTACTATAAAACAATGGAATCGACAACATTGAAACAAATATGTATCATAGATATGAACAAGAATATGAGAAAAGGAAGAAACAACTTTAGTGATGTAGAAGGAGGAGTTACAATCGATGTAGTTCGATCCTTTGTCACTCATCCAGCTTTAGTTCCAAACCTCTTCACACCAAAAGCACACCAATCCAGTGACATAACATTACTTGACATGAACTCAAACCTCAAACCAAAAATATTTCTCTACAATCTTCAAATTCCAGCCTCCTGATCACTATGATGAGTGGTCAATTTATAGGGAAATGGAGGTGGTTTTGTCATAAATGAGGGTATTGAATGGTTTTCAAAAATTGGAGTTAGTTTCCATGGAGGAAGCGATGAGAGGATAGGAGGTTAATTGATTCATAACCTATCCAAATTCGAGCTCATAGGATGGGATACGATCTGGGATACTTCTAGAATGATCTAGAATCAAGGAATATTCCAAAACCCTATGCAAATTTCTCTCATTCTCGCCCAGCGTAGGTGTAAGTCGGCCTAAGTGAACTAAAGTGCAGGCCTGAATGGGCCTACCTGCATTGCAGCGTAGTTACCCCTGACCAAGGATGCATTGGTGTCCCAAGGAGGCTTTTTAGGAGAGTTTTAAGCCAGAAAACTTTTATGGATGGAAGCATTCAATGTGATGACTTGTCTAGGGAATGTAACAACTGAATTAGGGTTTGATGAGCCCTAATTATACTGATATTAATGTCAGGAGTGATGTGCCCAAATATACCTGTAACAACTGCCCCCTAAAGCATGAAGTCGAAAATGATAATGTTGAGTGATATACTTTATGATGTGATGAGGAGGATCTAAAGCGGACGGTGACCTGCATCAATTACAATACATAATATCATGATGTTTTTGAACTTTTCATGAATTGTTGAGGGAAGGCATACCCATGCTCAACATATAAATTTTTCATTACATGTATATAAATCAGATAGTCGTCTACAGATATAAACTCATGATAGGATGACCATCTGTGTAAAGCCATCATACAGATGATTTAGTACTCTCTTGAAATCGTAGCCCGGATGGATGAAACTATATCCAGGGTCTTCTATCTCATCCAACCGTTTACTCAAGTATGAGTCTAACCATGTGAAAATGTGATCTGAAGTCGAACATGGGAAGACATCATTTGATTACTAGCCAATGATGTAAGTTGTTGACATACGCGAGATAAATCACCGATAATGATAATGATCCTCAAGGTAATGCAATACATTCTCCATGGTGTGAATAGATGTTTTGATGTCGAACACCATACAAATTCTTTCGGTCGAAGGCCTGTGATGTCAACCTGTCGCCGAAAGTGAGAAACTTTTCAATGATGTATGCAAGCCTCAAGGTACTGGAAGGGTGCTTCTAAGTCAACTTCTTGGATAATGTGCTGATGTCGACAAGAAGCGACTCGTCACAGGAGGGCCTTGATGTATTCCTCATCAATGACATGAAATAAGTGTAATGATTTTGAAGACAGAATGTGACTGACGACACAAGGTTCAAGAATGGTGGTCATGAAAATGAAGGTTTATGAGTATTGCAAAGGATGAAGTTTACTGAGTGACTTCTCTTGAACATGTCGATGACACTAAATGAATTGGCAGCATTGAACCAAAACCAAAGTGATGGATGGTGTGATAGACCACAGGTATGATAACCATAAAGAAGATAACCCAACCCAAATAGTCACAGATACGAAGTGAAAGTGTCATGTTCAAGAGCGACTTGCTACCATAAAGTGATTTACCCCTTTTCCCATTTCTCCAGTCATTGCTGACCAGTACCTCTTTATTTTTTAGACAAGCTTGCTCTGTGGTCAAAAGTACATTTTACAATCATGCATGTCAAATTCACTATGTCAACTGTAAACCTACTCGAAGAACCAACAAACGGATTAAACATGCATGTTTCATTGGTAAAAATAGGTAAAAACTACAGTTTATTCATTTAATGAACATGAAATAACCATAAAACAAGAATTTACCAAATCATTCTTACCATTTGAAATTTACCATTCAATTTTATGCTCTGAACTAGGTTTTACCTTGAACTTCAGCAGCAGATTGCAGGAGATTGTGTGGATCATTGTTCGTGACATCAGGACCAAGTAGGATATCTACCTTTTCTCTTTCATTTAATTTCATTATTTTTCAGTTTCAAGCAATTTTTTTTTTATGGTTTTGGGGTCCCTAGGGAAAGTATACTTCGCCGTGGGATCAACGCACCCTTGCACATTGAAAACTATGCTGCAGTGCACCCAAGCAGAAGGGGCCCTGCTTTGCAGCGCACTCTCATGAACAGGGTGTGTTTGGCGTGATTAAGAAATTGGTTTTACCTATTTTACCCAAAATCTCTTCAGTTTTTTGCATGAAATGAATCCTAACTAAGCCTATGGTTTTATTTCAGACTTTGATCAGATCAGAATGGCTATTACTTGGCATGAAAGAGAACATGAAGAGCAGGATATGGTTTCCCTAAATGATCCGGGCACTGTTGATGCCCTCAGAGATTGTGGGTTATTCAAATACTTTAGATTGTCATGGATGAGGCAACAATTAGAACTATTATAGTTCTTGGTTCATTCGTGGGATCCAGTGGATCAGGCTTTACACATAGGGGACAAAGTGCTCCCTATGTTGATTGATGACATTTACTTTCTCACAGGGTTGTCGATATGTGGTGCCCCCATTTCTCTTTCAGGTTTTCCCCGTGGGGGTGAATTAGTGAGGGACTACATTCGACAATTCTGTCGGCTAGGTATACAACCTAGCAAAGATGGAAAGATAAGCATAAAATAAGTTCATGATATGCCCTTGCAAACAATCATTTTCACTATCACAAGGTTGGAAGGTAGTGCGACACGTCATCTGGAGAATAGGTCATACATGTAGTATGCATTCAAGTGTCTTGAGCCAACTGTTTTCAATTGGTGTGAGGCCATACTTTCTTCAATGAAAGAGAAACTGACTAAAATAAAGAGCGGTAATACGAAGAATTTCAGCTATGGATTGATATTAATCGCTTTTACTTTAGAAATAATTCCATTGATGCAACCTTAGCATGTGACACTGAGTTTAGCTGGTTCTAGAGATCCACGGATGCAGAGATGGGTAGAGTTGATGACTAAACATGCTAGTCAGTCATCAATCACATTTTATACAACATTCTTCAGTTGGCTCCATCGACAACATATTGTCATCGAGGAGCATCCATATGCAGGGATGAATTTTCGTGGAGATCCATATTTGAGATTACCAGTGGGTGCTCAATGGGGTGCTATTGGTAAATTGTTTCTAACCAAGTGCTTTTGATTTTTTCGAGTTTTTACATGTTTTTTTGTTTTTGATGTTTTAAATACTAAACTAAAAATGTTCTCTTGCATACAAATGTTGTCACTGTTCGACCAATGGGTTATCAACAGGAGGCGGGTGAACCAACGCGGAGAAAAGTTGGAAGAATTGTTCTCCAGGATTTAGATTTGACCAAGACATTAGCGGAGTTGCAAGATCATATAGAGGGGTTAAACCTCGGTATTTCAGATGTCTATATTGAGGAGTTACCGATGAGACTGCAACGCCATGTTATTTGTGTACCTAGCCATTGGATGAGGCTATTGCGCATGATAGCTTAGGCTGTGACCTGTTATCATGCACATCATTAGGTCTACTTAGGAATATTTATGTATGCATTTTCAGTTTTGAGGTCAGATGACCAATATGTCTTGGACACAAATTTTGTAAAAACATCTATCTATTTTTTACTTTCAGTGATTTTATACGATTATGTGTAATCCTATTCAACTATTGATGTGAATGTTTGTTTAACACATAGTTTGCTAAAGAATCAATCAATGTGTTAAAGTTTCTAGAAATGTGTTGATATTGAATGTAATCAAAATATCTTTCCAAAAGATGAAATCTTAGGAACATGTGATGAATAGCTGGATTGCGGACGATGTAAAAATTTATAAGTTGTAGTACGACAAGTTGTGAGTCTAGCCTAATGATGATTTGGCGAATGCCAAGTGAAATGACATCAGAGAGGAGTTCGATCAATCCAATATACTCAGTGATATTGTTCGTAGAACGACCGATACAAGTCCCTTGAAAACTCACTAACTCGCCACTTGGAGTGAAAATGGCCCATGCTGCAGAAGATAGGTTCTGCTTATTACAACTAGCACCATTAGCATAACCAACAAATAGTTCCAAAGATTCCGACATCTGCAACAAATGCAAAGTGGATTACTAACCACATAAAAACTCTAGAAGTCACACTGTGACACACACACACAATCAAAGCATATATATAGTGTTATTACTACACAAAATCAAGCATAGTAACATTTTAGATACAACCTGTTTCAGGGCTGCGACAATGGAATTCCATCATAATCAACCAACTCGTAAGTTCTTTTTGCCAAAACATGCTTGATAATATAGGGCCCCATCCATAGTGGTTCAAACTTTCCTGCTTCTAATTTATCGGCTTCTTGATCATAAAGCAAGACCAAGTCTCCTTCTGAGAATAAGCGAGGCTTGACAATTCGGTCACATTGTGCCCTAATTCGTTTCTTATGGGTTTCGTTGGTCAATGCGGCTTCACGATGGGTTTCATCTAGATGGATGAGCTATAAGAAATGTGCTTCTTCATCAGAAGTGTCAGATAGCAAGTCAATTGCGTGTTTTAAAGATGAAATTTCACATTGTATAAGAAAGAATGCCTCCAAACCATACACTAATTGAAAAGGTGTGAATCTAGTTGCATTTTTTACCAAGGTTCGGTATACCCACAATGCTGAGTACAAGATCAGATGCCAGTTTTGTTTGTGAACTTCTATTATTCGTTGAAGCATTGGCTTAAGGAATTTGTTGATAGATTCAACTTGTCCATTAGCTTGTGGAAAATAAGGAGTACAACTATCATGTGAAAGTCCTAACTTGGCAGTTAATTCAGTCATCATGTGATTGCGAAAATGCGACCTTTGATTTGTAACTATAGCTTGTGGTACCCCAAACCATGCAACCACATGGTTGAAAAAGAAAAGTGCAGCCATCTCACCACTTTAGTTTAATGTAGGCATCACCTTGGCCCATTTTGTAAATTAGTCAACAACAACTATAATATACCCATGCTTGCTGATCGAGTGAGGGTTACATGTCATGAAGTCAATGCCCCATTTTGCAAATCGTCTAAGAACGATGATAGGATGCAATGGTGTAGGTGGTAATCAAGCTTTATGGTCAAATATCTGGCATGCATGAAAAATTCTAACAACAATAATGCAATCATTAAATATGGTAGGCCAAAAGTAACCAGCACGAAGAATCTTCTGTGCGGTAGCATAACCAGATAAATGTCCACCACAAAGCACCAGAATGACAATCATTCAAAACTTTATCGACTTCTTCATGCATGAGACTCCTCCGTAAAATTGTATTGATACTACAACGGTAAAGTGTGTCGCCAATGATTAGATAATCTTTGACTTGATATAGAATATGTCACTGTTGTGAGCGAGAGGTATTGGGCCAGAAAGTTTGGGTTTGGAGATAGATTAGTATATCTCCATACCAATGGTTAGATGATGAAATCAGAAACAAAGACTCATCTAAAATTGATGATTCCATTGTTGAATCAATGGAGGTTGAGGAAAGGTCGCAAAGAAGTTCGGCAAATACCAGAGATTTCTTTGACCGGGATTTGATGAATTCCAAATCAAATTCCCGCAAAATAATGATCCATTTCAAATATTCCCCCTCCCCATCAATTGTCCTGAAAAGATGTATGTCATAGGGTTGCAATCTGAAATGACAGTGGTCTTTCAGAGCAGGATCTAATGGCGAAATCTTTGTACTACTTGAATGGTAGCCAAAGCTATCTTCTCAACATAAGAATACTTAACTTCTGTATCATTGAGATTGCAACTCAAATAATATATCAAATATTCAATCCCATCTTCTTCTTGAACTAAAACAATAGAAATGGTTGTATCTACAGTGCCAAGATACAGGGAATAGTCATTCTGATAATTAGGGGAATACATTAATGACAATTGTATCAGGGTATATTTAAGAGCATCAAAGTAAGCTTGCACAAACTGGTCCCAATGGAAGGGATTTCCCTTTTTCAAGAGATGAGTAAATCCTTTAGCTATTTCGGCATAGTTGGGAATGAATCTCCTTAGAAATTTAGCCTTCCTTTGGAGTCTCTGTAACTGAAGTAAATTGGAAGGTGGAGGCAGATCAAGAATTTCCTGAACCTAAAATGGGTCGAGTTGAATTCCTTCTTTAGACACTACAAAACCAAGTAAACGACCAGAACCAACACAAAACACACATTTTTTTGGATTGAGTTGAATTTTGTAGTGTTGACACCATAAAAAGATAGCTCTCAGATGTTGTAGGTGATCAACCTGCTTTCGTGAATGAGTAGGTAAGTCATCTAAATAGGGTTGAACAATGTGTTTGATGTCATGGAAGACATAATTCATTTCCCTCTGAAAAGTTGCTCCCGCATTCTTCAAACCAAAAGGGAGTTTCCTATATGCAAATGTGCCCTAGGCACAAATAAAGGTAGTTTTATATTGGTATTGTGGGTGGATATTGATCTGATTATAGCCAGAAAAACCATCCATGAATGAAAATATTTCACATCCGACACATTCATCAATTATCTGGTCGATAAAGGGAGTGGAATAGTTGTCTTTTGGACAAGCCTGATTAACATCCCTATAATCAACACACACTCATATTGTCCCTTGTTTTTTCATGTCAGGAACAATATTGGAAACACAATTGGTAAGAGGAACGGGCTATATGAAACCAGCATGTAAATTTTTTTCAACTTCTTCTTTAACGACAACAACCTTCTTCGGATGAATAGGACGGAGGTGCTGTCGTACTAGTTTGACATCAAGATACATTTTAATCTGGTGTTCAACTATACTAGAATCAATACCTGGCATTTCCTCATATGACCAAGCAAATATATTGCGGAATTCACTAAAAAGAGCATAGTAAGATTTAAGTTCCATGGAGAACAAGATTTGCCAACATGAATGTTTTCTACAATTCTAGGTTTGGTCAAAATATTGATAGAAATGTTTTCTTCGATATTTGACAAGTTTCGTTCGGAATCGAATCTCTATACGAAAGGAAATAAAAAATTGAAGGGTGATTTATTTCATTTGGAATATCTTCCATGTGATCTGGAAGATGGGATCGATGATGATAATATGCCCATGGTTCTTCTTTTGTCATCATTGATTGGATGATTCCTTCATCAGTAGAAAATGTACATGAAAAAGGATTAGAGGAAGTACCATATTCTAACGAATCAACCCATACAATTGGTGATGATGGATTTGCATTCACCGCGCAAGCCAAAAATATTGATTGCTATGCAAATTCAATTGGGGTTAGCGGCATGGTTTCATTACGCATATCAACTTTGGAATTCTTGGAAATCTTCCATGAGTCGGATGAAGTGGAATATATCATATTACAAGCCTCAATTTTTGCAACTTCCTCCATTTGTGATGGTGACGGAAGTGAAAAGGTACCCATTAGGGAAGAATATTTAAAGAGACCTACTCCAATATGCTGAAGAGATAGTGGAGGTCCGTGAACTAATAGAATGCTTCCAGTTGCCTGTGAAATAGAGGCAAATAAGGCGAGTTGATCACTTACTGTGATTCCGCCCTTATGAGGGAAAGCGATCATATGAAAGTATGTCAAAACCACAATAGCCATAGTGTAAACCCACGATATTCCTAGTAAAATGCTATAGTCAAGGGGTCCATCAACGACCTCAACTTCAACAATTACTGTTTTTCCCCTTAGTTCTATTTGTAGGTTATTTAAAATTCCAAAAGGTGTATAAGTGCAACCGTCAAAAGCTTTTAACGTCGTAGGTGATCGTGACAAAAGCGGTGAGCCAAGTGTTTTCCAGCAATTCATTGACATGATACAAGTAGATGCACCCTCGTCAATAATGGTTCGATGAATTTATTCAAAGCATTTACTTGGATCAAGAATGCTAATTGTGTTGGTAATTGTGGCATATATCCAGCATGGTTAAAAACCACAAGATTGGAATTCGTTGGATCAATTCCACCAATTGTTTTCAATAAAGCTTGCTTTTGGGAAGGACAATTTTGAAGCACCTCAAGCGTCGACATAGGAGAAGGTGACTGAGCCAAACCTTCTACTATGTTATAATTTTTCATTGCTCGAGCTCAAGGGTTGAATGTAGATTTATGAACAACTCCCTTAGGTGGTTTTATTGTTAACTCTGGTGCAATAAGTGGAATGGAATAAGATGAAGTCGAAATTGAAGTATTAGGTTCATCAATAGCCTAGTTATTTGATGATGACGGTGGATTACCATAATCTTTACTTCAAAAGATCAGTCTTAGGCATAGTGGCGAATATCATAAGCACTTGCGAAGTGGAAGCATGATCTGTAGCAACCAAATGAGTCTCTAGGTTCAGAAAAGGGTCTGTCAACACAATGGATGTACTAGAAGTCTTAAGAAGTTTCGAGACTTCAGAGTGGTGAGGACAGTCTCGTGTAAAGTGCTCATTGTTACAAATTAAACATGGGTAACGAGGTTTCCTTGCTGAAGAAGAGGAATCATATGATTTCTCTTAAGGGGGAGTATTTTGTTTCTTTTTGTTTTTCCCTTTCTTCTTGCTTCCAGGTTCTTTTCATTCTTACCTTTGTCAGATGACACGACATTTATTTCGGAAGCAAGTGTATTGTCAGGTGCATTTGAAGTTTGATTTGAAATATCAAGTGTTTCACTAGATGTTATACCTACTGTTTGTGTGCTTGAAGAACTAATCACACCATCACCAGCATGAGAGTCCTTACTAGATGGAGGTGGTGGAAATTTATAAGTTGGTCTGGGTGCATTTGGTATCTTATCATAGAGCGTGCTAGACTGGATGTAAATTAAGTCTAAGTATTGGGCATGAGCAATTACTTGCTCTTCGGTAACAACTCCTCCTTTAGCCACATCCTCGCTGATATATGGAAACAAGGATTTAATAAACCACTTAGCTAAAATCTGGTCAGGAACAAAAGTTTTGACCATTCGACGACGGCGACGCCACTCATGAATATGATCATAAATGTGAGTAGTAGTGGTTTGTTTAAAGTTGGTCAACAGTTCCGTTCCAGTTTCATATCTGATGGGTAACTGTAAGTGGGTTCAAAAGTTAGTGGCTAAGGATGTAAAGTTGTCAAATGAAGCTCGTGGCAAGTCAATGTACCACTTTGCAGCCAGACCATTTAGCATTCGCTGGAAAAGATGTAGTCTTACTGAATCATCATTCAGGGAGTTTGATGAACACCATAAATGAAAAGTCATAACATGATTGGACATATCTTCTCCAGGATTTCCATTGAACTTAGGAATATTAGAAGGCAATTTATGTGGAATCACCGGCCACCATGGTGCATAAAGAATGGGATCATTGGTAACCTGATTTAAATATGGTAATTCAAGTGTTGCAATAAAAGGCAACTGTCGATTGAGGTCAGGTTGAGTGTAAACAGGGTAAGATGGAATTACCTGGGCAATAGGCCTTTGAGTATCTACATAAGGAATCTATTTCTCGTAACCTTGATAGGGGTAGGTTTGTTGAGCATATTTGGTATAAGGTGGTTGTTGGGCACCAGGATAAATCTGTTGTTGTCCAAACCAAACATAGGCTTGTTGACCAAGTCTAAGATGAGGTTGGTATTGTTGGAATTGCTATTATTGATATTGTGGCTGCCAAGGTTGTTGAAGCAATGATTGTTGCTACAACGGTTGTTGTCCACCAATGTAAGTTTGACCAGGTTGTGAATAAACTAGACCACTATAAGCCTGAGTCATCCTAGTTTATGGTATATTGGCCTGAGGGTGTTGGGTCCTACACACAAACGATTGTTGTAAAACGACCTGAGAAGACTGAGCCTGTAGACTTGAAACCTAAGGGTAAGAGGTTGAAGGACCAGCTTGCAAAGGTTGATATTCAATCAACTGAGCTTGACACTGTTGGTAAAGTTGTAATGACAGGCATAGTAGGTATGGATGAAATAGGTTGCATTGGTTGTGATGGATACACAAGCCTTGGTTGAATGAGCATTTTTGGCTACCATTGACAAACAGTCACTCTGGGTTGACCTAAAGATGACGGTATACTTCCATATGATTGCCCCCCAGTAAATGGAGGATAAGGAGATTGGGCATATTGTTTTCCATATGGAGGCTGTTGGTCACTTTAATTGCTTATTAATTCAAAGAACTAAGTGCTACATGAATTGTCAACCCAGCGAAGTCTGTTTATTTCAAAGGCAACCACACACTGTATATGCTCAATCCCAAAAGCAATGAAAATTTGTAGTAAAAATTACTCTAATCACACCTTACTTTTAGCAAACTGAAGCTCTACCCTGAGTTACAACAGGAACAATCTCTCTATTGCAGACAATTATCAAAGAATCCTTGATTACATTAAAAAGAACAATCTAGGAAAATAAATCAATCTACAGAGAAAAAGATTAGTTATGCTATAACAGAGAACATGACCCTATTCCCCAAGAAGGAATATTCAGCACTTGTTTCTGATTACTATGCTTCACAAACTCACTTTGTAAACCCGATTACCAATTAAAATACTCACTGATTAGCTATGAATGAATTTATGAAAACAATGTAATGATCAATTGAAAAACAGAGTTTTAGCAATAAGTACAGAGTTCCAATAACACATTAGCAAATTCAGTAAACATAATTTAACAAGGTATGAATGGAAAATAACACTTAACACACTACATGAATCAATGGGTGAATCTTGTGATGAAGGTGGGCCCTTTCCTTCTCACAAGATTCCCTAGAAAAAGGAACTTAAAAGGAATGCTCAAAACAATATTTTATTCATCCGTCAATGTATCATATTACAAAAGATTCAAGTCCCTTTACTTTCAGCTAGACCTTCCCGCAATCTGTCCGTAGTCCCTCTAATGTTGATGTCTCCTCTTTTTAAAGAGGAGACATCTATTACAATTGATTACATTATAGATCCTATCTTTAACCCGATATGCTTAAAATAGGATAATTGGTTCTTCCATTAACAAAATGATATTACAATGGTTGTGACAATGCCAACTTTGGAATGTAGTTGTTACGGGCAGTGTAACAGCTCCTTCGATGATCTCCTCTTTTTCCCGCCGAATCTAAAATGAAAATCACGGGTTGTTCAAGCAATGGGATTTGCGCACTGTTCTAACTATTTCAGCAACATAAACTGTAATGATAAATCTGCAGTCTTCAAACTATTTTAGCAACGTAGACCGCAATGATAAAATTGTTTCAACAATTATTCGATCAACGATTAACTATGAAGGTAATGTAAAATTATATGTAAAATAAATTAAACATATAGTAATGAGAAGAAGTATTGTATTCCTTTGGAAAAATGGATTAAAGTAATAACATGGACTTTAAATATGGATTGAAAAAGGGTGAAATGATAGCAAAATATGTGATCAAAAAGCTACAATGCAGGGTCCTAACATCCCCCCCAACTGAAAGGGTTGCATGTCCTCATGCAACTTCACTCTAAATCTGAGTTCGGTACTGGGCCTTGGAGTGAAAATTACTTAGGCAGTAACTATAGAAGGTATTGTTAGCTAGATCTTTGAACCCGTGCACATTTTGTAGCTTCTGCCATGCTGCTGCTTCTTCCTTTTTGGTCAACCTGTAATGAGTCTTATACTCTTGTGCTGGCATCCATAGAAGAGGAAAATGAAAATTATATCCTATCCATTTTTCAGCACATTGTTGAACACATATGATAGTCGGGTACCCTTGAAATTGCTGCTTCAACATTAGGAGGACTGAAGGGGTGATACTCCTGCCTTTCCTTAGAGGACTGTTGCTAGAATAAGTTGTTTGCTTTTAAGGAAAGAGCTCCCTTGTTTTTAACAAAATGTTGGCAGTCTTGTAACACTGCTGCTTGTAGTTGCTTGATGTGTTCACCCATTCCTGGTTCTTTCAAAAATTGACAATATTCAGTAACAAAAATGGCAAAATTTTATGGCTTGGATCGAATCCAAAGGAGACGGTTGTCTTCATTATGCCTTGCTGAAAGAAAGACAGTCTTCCATGTGATCTGATTAGCAAGGAAGGAGACAAACGCTCTGATCTGAACATCACCAACCAAAGGGTTAAGATTGAGCTTCCTATTCTCAAGGATAGCTTCATTGTGGAGATACAATTCACAGAGTAAATGTTGATCACTGGTATATGATTTTGTGAAAGTTTGCACAAACTGTTCGGGTCCAGATACTTCATTTGGTATCCTATCCTTAATTGGATTTATTTGAAAGAACGCTAAGCATTCTGCAAGAAAAAGAGAGTAATTGGAAGATGGTTTCCTAGTAGCTAATAATCTCTGAACCAAATCAAACATAAGGAGCAGTCTAATTTTTAGTTGTTTATTCTCTTTCTTCTGGGCACGAGAATGTTGGAGTTCCTGCTCCAAAGCTTCCTAGTTTGAATATATATGATTTTTCCAGAGTGTTTTATGCTCCTGCAAGATCCTATCTTGCAACATAACATATTCTCTCTTCCATTTATCAGTTTGCTCTTCAGTACTGCTAGTCTGATTAAAAACGGTTTTTGTAGGATGAGGTTCACTCTGAGTAAAAACCATTTTTGTAGCCTAAGGTATAGGACTTTCAATTTTAACACTCACAGTAGGCCGAAGTATTTGTTGTTTAGCCTCTTTTTCAAAATTTTTTGAAGGCCCTGCTGGTTCTTGTGTGACAGTAGGGCATTCCTCTTTAATTGCAGAAGAAGTGGATGCAGGGGAGGCTCCAGGCAGTGGGATTTCAAATATTTTATAACCGGCTTGATGATAAATGTTACTGCATTGGCTGCACATATATTCCTTATACCAGTCTTTCTCTGTACTTTTCTCAGTCATGGATGCTGCATGGGCTAAAGTGTACAAATTAAGATCTCTGTCATAGGCTTTCCTTGTCGTTACTAATTCCTGCTTATAAGCTTCGAGTTCTGATTTTAGAAACTTGTTTTCCTGTAGAAGGGAAGCCAAGGTGACTGGGCTTTGTGCAGCAGTTAGAGTCTCAGTAGTTGGTTCTTGTGTGGCAGCTATTGAATGAGTAGTTAGTTGTTCTATAGCAGCTATGCGGTGTGCAACATCCTGAGCATCCAGATTTTGTATATTAGCAAGTGGTTCTTGTGTGATAGCCGCTGAATGAGTACCTGGTTCTTGTGTAATAGCTACGTGTTGTGCAACATCCCAGTCATCTGTGTTCTGTATATCAGTAGGTGGTTCTTGTGTGGCAGCTGCTGAATGAGTAGATGGTTCTTGTGTGACAGCTACTTGATGTGCAACATCCCAATCATTTGTGTTATGTATATCAATAGCTGGTTCTTGTATGACAAATACTTGATGTGCAACATCCCGGGCATCTAGATTTTGTGGATCAACAACTGGTTCTTGTGTAGTAGTTGTTGAATGAGTAGCTGGTTCTTGTGTGATAGCTACTTGTTCTGAAAGAAATGATGTCATAAAATCCTGGGCATCTGGTTCTTGTGTTTCAGTGCCCGAGGGTGAGACAGGTAAAGATTTGGGGACTTGGGACTGTGGTGGGGTATGGGGTTTTAGACTAATAGGTGAGGAATTTAGGATGGTAGCAACAGTTGCCACTTCAGTTGATGCCCTCATTCATATTTGGGGTAAAAGGGTAGGGAGAGTAGTAATTTTCCTTTTATGAGTGGGTTTTTTTTGAGGCGGAGGGCTATCAAAGATGGTGGCTTCTTTGGTTGAGGTCATCATTCATATTTTTGGTAGGAAAACAGTGTTAATTTGCCTTTTTCTCTTTAGCATAGCGATGGGAAGATTATCTTCAGAATCATCATTAGGAATATGATGGTAGGATTAGATGATTCTGCTAAATTATGGGATGGATTTGATGTGGTGGGAGGGTCAATTGGATTGACTGATTCTGCTGGTGGGATTTATGGGGGATCAAGAATGCTCCCTAGTTGCTTCTCATAGGGATTTTCAAGGATTTATTGAGGATTTTCAGTAGTTTGCTAAGGGATTTTAGCAGCTTCTTGAGGAATTTCAACTTCTTGCTCAGGGTCTAGGGGTGGATTATTGAGAGGGGGGTTTTGTCGAGCAAAACCCCTTTGAATTAGTAGTTGGACAAGATGGTGATGGGTGAGGGAAAGGAGTGGGAATTTTACCTGTCTACAGTAATGTGACATATTCTTTAGACATCCAAGTAAATAATATGGAATATTTAACAGTCGACCATGTCTTAAATGATTTAACAAGACAAAATCATGCTGATAGACTACCTGGTAGCGACCTTCACAAGTGAGATAATGTTTGACGAATTCAGGAACCGTCGGCCATGGAGGTGGTAATGAGTGAAGTCGGACACCTCGGCCTTTGGGCTCGACCTGCTCTCCTAGTAGGAGAAAGTCCTGTTGTGAATTCAGGATGATATGCTTGCGACTAAACTATCGAGTGCCAGTGACCGGAAGACCTGAAACCTGTGCTATGTCATGCTCTGAGACTAGAATTCGAACTCCCTGGACAATAGAATGGCCTTCCCGTAGATTATGTGCAAATTCAAGGACTTTTTGTGGATCGAATCCATGAAGCCTCTGAAAATATTCTACCCAGCTTGCTCGCTGAAAAATCTGACATACCTCTGGATGTAATTCAAGTAGAGCTATCAAGCCGGGCTCATGTCGAATAACAGGTCCTCCCATAGTTAACCAGCTTTGGTAAAATGCACAGTCAAAAACCGAGTTACTGCACTTCGGATAGAGTAAATTTTGTGAATGAGAACATGGAGTAACAACACAGAGGCGGGGTGATAAGATGTGATAGTGGGTAAAAAATGACGGTAATTTGCTTGCTATGAAATGATGGCATATAATCTTGGTATTCCACCCAACTAAAGCTGAAATAATGACTTTAAATGTACGGGGATCGTGGTAATAATGAAATAATCTTCTCATTTATCCATAGTTTAATAGTATTTACACATAATATTTACATACCTCATGTTTACCTTTGATCCATATTTCGAAAAATATAGTGCTTGTTGATGATAGATCATCAATATTCATGGAAGAAGCTTTTGAAACATAGGGGTGATTGATCTAATATTCACCCTATGAGAGACATCAGTTGAAGATTTATTAAACAAAGGTATTATAGACTCATGTGCTGGTGTGTGTGTTCTGTGCTATTGAAGCAACAGATCGATCAGTTTTCCAATACAAAGACAATAAAATGGAAAGACTGCAGAGAAATACAGTAAGCAAACACAAATACACAAGAATTTTTAATAAGGAGTTCACCCTATTCTCCTGGGCTACGTCTCTGGTCCAGTTTTCAGTGGTGGCCTTTTTTTATTATGCCTTTAAGCAGAGAATTACAATACAGGGACTCAATGTGAGTTCTCCTGAAGCAGGTTTGCTTGGCAGGGTGGTTCTTGGATTCCCCAAGCCACTAGAGTACACAGACTCTTCTTCTTCCTACCAGCTCTGTGACCTTCTGGTCTACAGTGGATAGAGCCCAATATGGTGCTCAGCCCGGACAGATTCCTCTGTGGGATGGCTTGAATCTCTCAAGCTCTAGTGCTCGACGTTGCCACTGGTCAGCTCGGCCCTCTGTCTCTTTCTTCTTTTGCTTTACTACCTTCTTCTCTGGTTTCTGTCTCTCAGTGTTCAGTCCTCCTCTCGGGGTTTACTCTGACTGACTCTAACTGTCTCTCTGTTGCGTTGTTCATGGCTTTTAGCCATTCGAACTCATGCCTGTTCGGTTCCTCTTCCGCCTTTGTCGATTCATCTTCTGCAGCTGCGCTTGGAGTTCCCTATTCGGCGTCAGCATGAACGCTCAGGGATTGGCCACTTGTCCTCCTCTAAACAGCGCCAGCCTGCTCCATTGGTTTGTTTTCTTCAGTTACGTCGTGGATGAAGTCTTTCCTCCACTGTGGCGGTCAAATGGATTCCAAATCCTTACAAATCGTGGTGTACTCCCTCATCGATTCCACTTCCTCCATCAGGCACAATCTCGGCCATCTGATCTGGGGCCTCCACATCCGACGCCATACGCACGTCCCGCACAGTTGACTTGCTCGACCGATAACACGTGATCAACAACGGTTTTCTCTCACCTCTGCTTGCCACGCGTCGATCGTTGAGTGGGACCGCTCCGCTTCCACCCAAAGCCTCTTATCATTGGAGGGCACCCCAATCAATACCGCCAGTTTCCAGAGTGTGGGTCCCTCCTTGTACGTTTAGCGCTTTTTGCCTTTTTTTGCTCACGGTTCTCCAACTCACCATACATCCGTGTGCTCGGGCTTCCCCCATTTCGGCTTTGTTTACACTAATTGCGCATCAAAATCCACCTCCTTTTCCCGATCCGGGGCTCCCAGGGGCTACTTTGACCTCCTACGCAATCTCCATGGGCCTCGGTCAGTGCGCTTTGATCGAGGTCCTCGTCGTTCCACGCTGGTTTCCATTGCCACCGGTTCATGGGTGTTTTTGATCACGATTCTGAATTCTTTAGAGATTTGCCCCATCCTGATACAGTCATGGTTATTTAATTAGTCTTTTATGGATCCAATTCAAATCACGACCTTCCCACTGAAAAAGCTTTTGGACCACCAAAATTTGGTTTTCTTTCAAGCATCGACTAAGTGAGGATACTCCTGTCTCACTTGTCCATTCTCAATCAACTATTCACTGCTCAACTTCGAACCTTTGAGTCCAATTCTGAGGTACTCAACATCTCCTCTGCGCGTCGTCCTCACCTTCTTGTCCAAGACTGTGTCTTCCTGCAATTCATTAAGATATTCAGGTAGCTACATCAATAGAAGGAAATTGACTTTTCTCTTCAGGATCCTCAACCATTGAAGGTTCAAACAATCTCAAGCAATCTGCATTTACGATTGAGTAGATGTGCATGTAAGCTGGTAGATCAAGGCGAAAAGCATTTTCACCAATCTTCTCAAGTATCCTAAAAGGTTCATACCGGATAGGCTTTAGCTTTTTACCTTCACCTTGCATCCTGTCCTTGCTGATATACAGCCAAACCTGGTCTCCAACTTGAAAACTATGCTCCATCTGATGCTTGTCATGCCTAGCCTTATATTTGGCTTGGCTCTTTTCCAGCTATTCTTGTACTGCCTGGTGGATCTCCTGGATCTGTTCAATGAACCTATTTGCCTTGTCCACGTCACTGTGTCCATCAACCGTGGTGTCTTTACCAAAGACAAAATCCAAAGGAGACCTTGGTATGAAACCAAAATAGGTCTCAAAAGGAGATCTCTATGTAGAAGAGTGTTTGGCTCTGTTGTAAGCATGCTACATGTAACACAAATGTTCATCCCAAAGCTTAGGATGTTTGCTGCAATATCCCCTAAGTAACTAGATTACTGTCCTGTTAACTACTTCTGTCTGGCCATCAGTTTGTGGATGAAAAACTGTGCTTTACTTTAGTTGGGTGTCCATCAGTTCCCACAGACTTGACCAAAACTTCCCCACAAATTGGGTGTCTCGATTAGATACAATAGAAGTGGGCAATCCAAAATGAACCCATACATGTTCAAAAAATAATTTTGCAATTTGTTCAGCTGTAATTTGTTTATTACAAGGTATCAAAATACACATTTTGCTGAACCTATCCACAACCACATATAGATAATCATGACCTTTCCTATATTTAGGCAGTCCTCCAACAAAATCCATGGAAACACTTCCCCAAGGGTGAGAAGGAACTGGTAAAGGAGTGTACAAGCCTAGTTTTCTATTGATGGACTTGCTTTTAGCACACATAGTACACCCTTTTACATATCTAGAAACTATCTCATTCATTTTAGGCCAATAACAAAATCTTTGCAGCCATGCAACTATTTTACTTACCCCAAAGTGACCTGATATCAGAGAAGTGTGTGCCTCTCTAATTATCTTTACTCTCTCTGTTTGTGGAATGCAGAGTTTCCCACAATGATAAAAGAGTCGGTCCTTTACATGATAGTCTAATTCTTCTACCTTTTTGCCTTTACTCAAAGTTGCATATACATCTTTAAAGTCTATATCTTGAGCATATTGTTCAATGTAACTTTCATGTAGTACAGAATTATGCTTAAGTATAGTAGATGCATTTATAATGGGTCTAGATAACATGTCT
>APFE030260253.1:10741-26164 GCA_000404065.3 Pinus taeda | reverse complement strand
GTGTTCCATAGTCTGCCTACTCATAATGTTGATAGCAGCCCCTAAATCAATCAAAGTGTTTGGAATTTCTACCCCATTGATAGTTGTTTTAACAATTGGACTACCAGGGTCTACATACTTCTGCATGGTAACTCTTCCCATCATGATATCTGCAATTTTTCCTACCAGGTGGATTTTTCTTGTATCTCTTGGTTTCCTTCCTGGTCTTTTAAGACTTAACTCTTTTATTGTCTTTGCTAGAATAGGAATTTCTTTAATGGCTTGTAACAAGGGAATCTTGATACAGACATTCTTCAATTCATCTAGAAAGTCATAGTCAGACAACAAGATTTGTTTTTCCACTCCTTTGTCAATTTGTAATCTTTCAGGAAAAGGAGGTGTGGATGAAGATGCAGGTTGCTCAACTATAGGAGTTGTGGGGGTTAACTCTTTTTCTTTTCCTTTTTGAGTGCTTGGGTTTTGAAGAGATGCTTCAGAAACCTTATTGGCTTCAAGAGAATCTTCCTCAGAAATGCTTTGCTTTTGAACATCTATAGAAGGTTTATCCAGAACTCTACCTGGTCTGAGTTGTACATCATTGAGAGGAACAATCATATAGGCAGGAAATTGAAATTGTAGACCTTCCATCATGAAAGCATTTTGAGGGTTTTTATTATTGGGGTTTGGCAATGGCTAAGAAGGAAGTTGATTTGAATTTTGTTGAAGCAAGAGTTGAGAATTTGAATTCTGTTGAGAGGGTTGTTGTTGATGAAATGGCAATGATAATTGTGGGTTTTGATTTGGAAGTTGTGGAGCTTGTTGGTTTTGAAAAGATGGAGGATATTGATAAAACTGAGCAAATATCCCATAAGGATTTTTCATACCTTGCATCCATTATTGAAAAGGATTTTGAGGTTGGGACCAAGGTTGTTGCCAAGGATTCCAATTTGGTGGAGGTTGAAAATTCATAGAGTTGTTAAACCCTTGATTTTTTTGCCCCTGCCAAGGTCTCCTTGCAACAAAACAGAGAGACTCAATGGTACTTGGATCTTCCTAAAAGACAGCTTTGAGGCCAGGGATTGAAGGACAATCCTTGGTTTCATGACTCTCTGAACAGATTACACATGTTTCTACAACCTTTGCCTCCAAAGTACATTCCCTTAGAGCGTGTTTCTTTCTACATTTCAGGCAAAAGATAGCTAAAGCTTCAGCTTCTGCTTGCTGTTTATTATGGATCTTAAGAGTGTCTAGTTGCTCACTAAGACTTCCTAAGATATCAGTTTTGAATTCATCAGGCATGTTGCCAATCTCGGCCCTACTTACTGATCCAGCTGCAGATTTGTTCGCTCTGAGGAGAGAAGGATCTCTAGGCCCTTTTTGAGTTTTAGATTTCCCCCGTGAGAGATGAACACATAGCTTTGCTATATCATGAAGTGGAAGTTGAGATATGTCTCCTTTTCCCATCATGTTCAAAATATCTATCCATTCATCTCTAATGGCTTTTAATAGAAGGGCTTTCAAGGTTTCCTCATCCAAGTTACTCAGTTTTTCTCTTTTCAGATTGTATTGAAATCTTTCAAGTAAATCCTCCAAATTTTCATCTTCTTTTTGTACCATCTTGAATACCTCATCCTTGTGATTGGTGGGCATACAATAGTCCAGGTACCTATCCAAAAAAGTTTGTTTCATATCATTCCAAGTACTAATGGATTGAGTGAGTAATCCCATGAACCATTTCAAGGCTGCCCCTTTCAATGTTGAAGGGAACATTTTGAGTTTTTGAGCGTCTTCCAGATAATCATAAGTTCGACATACGACCTCAAACTCAAATAGAAATGTTTCAGGGTCCTCATTTCTTAATCCATGAAAGTTTGGGAGGACAGATGGCAAAATGTTTTTCATTGTGGCTCGGGAGTCATCATCGACTATAGGAAATCCGAATGAATTGTCTCCATCCCTATTTCCTCCAATGTTATCTCTACCTCCTCCATTATTTCCTCCTCCACCTCTACCTCTACCAAGTGCGGTTGCTCCTTCTTCTGCCATGGTAGTTTCTTCAGAGACTTCAGAGTTCTCTGGTTCCTCTACCAAGGGTGAATGAGGAGGAATTTGTCCTTCTTCCTCAGGTGATTCTACTTCTTCAATTACAATCTGTCTCCCTGTAGAAGGAAGGAAAGGATCTCTTTCCAATTCGGATTCAATAGATGGTGTGGGAGAGTCAACTACTACCTCTTGAATTCCAGGAATCCTAGAGCTAGGAGTATGAGTTGGAGATGATGGAGGTGTTTCTTGCCTATTTCTTGAAGTAGATGGAGTTGTAAAAATCGAACTCTTGGCTCTAGCTAAAAACCTTCCCCTAGAATCTCTTTCTCTATGCATATCACTTTTTTATTTTTCTTCAAGTCAGGTTAATAATTCTCTTTCTGATCTTCCAGGTCACTCTAGGTGCAAGAAGAGAGCATACTCAAGAAACTATTAAACCAATAACTTTCTCTTTTCTGGTCCTCCAGATCACACTAGGTGCAAGAGGAGAGCATACTTTGAGAGGTTATCAATTTTCCTTTCTTGAAATTTTCTTGTTTTGTTTTGTTTGCTTGTTTTTTTTTTTAAGAATTGGCTACCTAATTTCTCTTCCTCGGCAACAGCGCCAAAAATGTTTGGTCAATTTAGTGATGTCTAAATTGCAACTTTTAAATGTCAACCCGGGGCTTGTAAGCTGATGAAGTGAGGTATACTGTATGTACTTAGGCAACTGTTTCTTAAGCTTTTGTCATTTTTAACTTTTTAAGTTTGTTTTCAAGTATATCTCTCCTACTGTGATGTGATGGAAATGAAATAAAGCAAGTGAAGTGTGTGAGATTGTGATGAGCTTTAAATGATTTCTTATAACTGAAAAGTATTCTATAAGAAAGCTTGAAAAACAACTGAAATGAAATCAACTCTTAAAGGAAAATAAAGGCATCAAATAAAAGACTAATGATATTGGCCCAGTATCTCTGCTGCCGCAAGAAAATGAAGATGAAATCTATGTCAAATCTAGCTAAAAATAAAAACTAAGCAATGTGAAACTGAAGTAAATCTATATAAAAGAAAGACTAGTCACAAATACTTTAACTTCTTCTTAACCTCTTGTCTTTTAATTGAATATATCATGTGAGAAACAGTTAAAAATAAGCCAAGCAATTATGAGTTCTTGAGCAACTAAACCATGCTGTGCTAAGTGATATTTTGGTCCTCAATGAAGATATTAAATTATGGAGAAGAAACCATCAATAGGTAAACAACTTGATGTCTAAAAGCAGAAAGCAACTATGCAAATTAAAGAAATGATAGTAAGGAGATAAAGGCTGCAAAACAAGGAAGGTCAGCAACATAGACAAGATGATCACAAGTGTCACTAGTTGTGAAAAAGAAAAGAAAGAAACTGTCCTGGGCACGCCTAAGAAACCTGCATAACACACTGATCAGTCATGGAAAAGTGCAGAAATATAAATAAGCATAATTCAAAATTTATATACAGCTATTGTACATGATCAAAACACAACAATCAAAGGCATAAATGAGAAAAAGAAATGCAGGAAATTAAAGAATACTATACAGGCTTTCAGTAAACAGGGGCCCTCTGCCTACTCCAGCCGACTCAATGATCAGTTACACGCTCAAATGGAAAGCAGTCTTCTCATATATTATGTATCAAAATAGAAAGTACAGTGGGGAGTCCAAAATTACATATCAGCGGCTAACTATCCAGTGTTCAAAGACGCTTTATTTATAATAGAGTAAAGCAAACTAACTTAATGAAAACTAAGTTATTCAAGCAACTGTGTAAAAACACGTAATCTTGCTGCGTCCTCGGATTTAGGCAACGGTCGTTGTGGGCATTCAATCTGCTGTTGAATTCATGTTTCCCACTATCTTCGTGGCTGAGGAGGATGCCACCTGTTCTTCACGTGCTCTAAAACAGAACATGCAGAGCCGTGCCACCGCCAATGACTTCTGTTGACTATAGTTGCCTCCTCGTTGACCACGGGTTTTATGACCGGTTTGGGTGAGCTGGAAGGACACACACCATGTCCTTGGTTCCACGAACTTGCCCATGTGGCTCTTCTTCCCAGAGGACACCTGGAACATATCATTTAATAAAACAGCTGCGGAATCCAGGGTTGGCTGCGGAAACCCTGTGTGAGCTAAACCCTGTGTGAGCTACAGAAACGCAGCACTTTGAACCAAAATTCTAAACCAACAACACAATCATTAGCATAATTAGCAAACCATGTAAAAATTCCTAAAATAGAATGATTTGAGCAATTTGATGGAGGGAATGAGTGGCAAAAGAAGGAAATGAATAGGAAAAGGAGGCTGAGAGGATGCGTAAAAAAGTGCAGGTTTGAGGCTCAATAGCCTTCATCATTGGTCTTTAATTTGCAATTAGGAACTTGCGCGGTAGCGTTGTATGATTGTTGCTAGACCTGGTCTGGGCTAGTAGGGATCACCTCTGTCCGCAGAGGGGATTTACCTCCTCAACATGTACCTGACCTGCGATCATGAAGATACACGCAATTAAGATAGATAGAAAACAATGTGCAACAAAAAATACAAAAACTTGACAAACTTGCACATGAGAGAGAAGGTCTGGCATGTGGGTAGAAGAATGTGTCACAACCAACCAATACACATGCTTACCTCTTCCATGACTACCATTTTTCAACAAACCTCAGAGGCCTCTTGCAAGTATATGTTGTTCTGCACCAAGTTTCTTAGCAAGTGCGAGGAAGGACCGAAGCTTGTTACCTGCAACATGACTCGCCAAATAATATTGTTACAGCCATTTAGCGATTGGATCATAAAATTTGTGATGGATTTTTTGAAATAATATTTGTGATCTTTGAGAAGATGGATTCTTAATTTGAGAGAGGGGATCGTAATGGGAATTTGATACAGATAGATAGATCTGTTCATTCTCGTCAATCATGTCAAGACAATGAAGGCCTTCCATAGCCATCAATGCAGGGTGAAGTGCCTCACTTGCTTGATAGGACTATAAGAAGAAAGATGTTACATGGTGAAGATCATAGTGCGTGAAGCAAATATCATTGGATGTATGGCTGGGAAATTAATAAACTACATGAAAACCACCCAAGATAGAAGAAAAATCTAACCAGTCGGTCGAGATGCCAGATTCCCAATTTAACATGAACAAAGAATTTTTTTGAACAATCATGTGAATGCTCTAAATGAGGGAACCAAGTTCAGTGTGTGCTAGACATGATAGAACACCCACCTGCAACTGGTGAAAAGGTGTGCAGGCATCATGGTCATCACAAAAATGTAGAAAGGATGCCAACACTATGAATGTGTGAAACCAGGTGGGGTGTGGTGAAATGAGAGTAACTTGATTCACGTGATAGATTGTGCGTTTGTCATCACACATGGAGATTGCTGGTGTGATGAGTGGGCAGATTTGACGTGCAAAATTTGCAAAAATACCAAGGAGCTGGTTATGAGAGAGAACATTCGATAAGTATGATTCCAGATAAAGATAGTCTTTGAGATGATCAACTTCGATGTCCCATGATTGCATGAGGGATGGACAATCCCAACCCGAATTGGATGTAAGAGAGGTGCATGAAGACGGACATGCTGTAATGGACTCATGGATTCAATCATTAGCAAAATTATGAAATTTTGAAATATCACACCCTGAATAGTAAATATCCTTTACATGGGGATCCACGTCGAGTGCAACCTTGCATATAGATAAATTTTGCATGAGAAACGAGAGTTGATTTGGTTTCCCTCTCTTTTTGGAATATTTAATTTTTTTGTCTTTTTCTGTTAAGCTCGAAAAAGAATAAAAGAATGCTATGGTATAGTGGAAAGAATGAGTGTCGATGAAACAAATGATCTAGATCCTAGGAATGGAACATTCCTATGCTCAATGCAGGAAGGCGAAAACTGGTCAGTGACACTCAAAGGTATGTTCCTTCCAGAGGTCAAGGTGTGTCAAGTTGCAAAAGTCAAAGGTATGCAAGGTTGATTTTGCAGTCACCATGGTCAAAAGTTGGCTTAAACTTGAGTCCAAGTGAAGCCGGCTCTAGGCCAAAAGGTGCAAATGGTCAACATGCAATGCAGTAGTACAACTCAACACAAAGGAGCCTCTAGGGTATAAGGCCAGAACAAAGCGAAGAAGCTAAGAGGAATGAGTCTTCAATGCATAAGTTATGGCGGGACTACAGAGGACTCCCGAGCCTACTCAAATTGAAGCAGCATGGGCAACAAATGTCAGTGAGTTGCTAACTACGATGCCCATGTAAAGGATGGCTCTACCATCGTGTCATGATTTTAAAAATCAGTGAGTGAAGATGGCTTACGACCCATAACACGATGGAATCGACCCTATGGCAGACGTATCGACAAATAGAGGCTAGTATGCATGATGCAACGGAAAAAATGATGTCCCTAACCTATATGCCAGTGAAAAAACGATACCTGCCATGACGGGTCAGCAGTCATGGAACTGTCTCGAAAAAGTCGAAAACATCCAAAATGTCCTGAAAAAACAAACCATTCTTGACATTCCAAGCTCTCAAGTTAAAAGTCACATGAGACCAAACAAAATGAAATTTTGAAAAAATTTTGAATTTTCAAAACTTATAAAAGGGATTTTGGACTCACCATTTTTACCAATTGAGTTGGAGAGCAAATATTTGGAGCCAAAGGAGAAAATTTCTCGTGTGCCAAATTCCATCGTTCAAATTCCTCAAAATCTTCCAGGTAACTCTTACACTTAGCTTGCAATTCATTGTGACTAGTTTTAGGATTTTTCATTGATGTTTCACCGTTAAACTATTGTTCAAAATTTCACCGCAGCGTATACGTGGGTTGATAATATGAAACCCGCATACACACGGGTCCTATACGCGACTGTGTATATAGTAACCCGCATATACGCCGTGAACCAATTTTAATAAAAAATTAATGGCTGAAACTTAATTTTTTATCAAGATGCCGATCACATGGAGTGAAAGAGAACATGCAACGATGGATAATGAATTTATGAATGATCCTCAAGCCTTGGATTCTTTACGGGGATGCGACTTGCACAAATTCTTCAAACTGCCGAACATGAAAGCCAATGTACAACTGTTTGAAATGCTTATTGACTATTGGGATGTCAAGGAGGAAGCCTTCATGATTGATCAAATGCCACTCAGAGTAGAAGTGGAGGATATTTATTTTATCATGGGCCTTTCCCAAAGGGGAGAGGTAGTACAGTCCCGGGGTAGGACACGGAGCAGTCTTACCATTGAGGACTACGTACAGATATACTGCTCAGGACATCCCAAGAAAGTTGGGAGCCAAATCTCTATTGCACATGTGGCGAGTTTATCACTGAGGATCATCCTATTCACCATAGCTCGAGTGAATGGATCGTCCTCTCTGCATCAGGCATCACGGCTCACCATGAGCGTGGCAGTGGATTGTCTCACTCCTGTGTTTGACTGGTGCACTCCTCTTTTGGCCAACATGAAGAGCCAGCTCACTTCTATTAAGAGGGGTCAGACCAAGAACTTTGGCTACGGGACTATCTTGTGCACTTTCTTCTTCGAGAGGATTCCTACACTATGCCCCAGGGTAGCAGTTTCCATCAGCACCCCACGCGATCCACGCATGGGCCGGTGGGCTGATCTGATGAAACGTCTGGGGGGTGGGGAGGTTCCTAGGACTGCTTTTGACGATGATTTCTTCACCTAGTGGGATCAGCAGATCATCGCCATAGACGACTACCCCTATGCTGGGCTGGACTTCCGAGGAGATCCTGACCTAGCATTACTGCCAAACGCAGCATGGGGCGAGATTGGTAAGGATTTTTTGATTTTATGATTTTTTGGATTTTTCAATATAATGATGCATTTTGAAAAATATTTTTTGATGAGATTCAAATGACTAATATAATGATCATGATCCAGATATTGGGCCAGTGTGACCAGATGGACTCTCGCGGCATAGACGATGCGGCCGAGGAGCCGAAGAGGCGGCTGCTGAGACGGAACAGACTCGACACAACGTCCAGCGACACATGACGAGATTGAGTTGTCGAGTACCGATGGCTTCTATAGAGGACCTTCCTCAGGATATGCAGCGTCATGTGGTTGGCATGCCACGTGACTGGGTTCACACTTTTCGGCATGTAGCCAATGCGATAGTTTCCTACTTGGCCGCTCATCCTGAGCCGGGGCATTAGATATGCCGGACATGATTATGGGAATTTGAGTCCCAATTTTGTATATTTTTGGACAACATATGTACATTTGAGATGCTTTATGATGATCTATATATATATATATATATATATATATATATATATATATATATAATATATATATATACAGTTTAACTTTTTGATGCTTGATTTTATTATGATGAATGATTGACATGCCACTCTAATGCTTGATTAGCGATAGAATCAGCTAACCAATTATGAGATCTTGGAATGTGCAAATAATTAATATAAATAAATGATCTTTTCAACAACCTCACCCTTAAATACTGGCGATATAAACATGGATCCCTTGCACGATAAATGTTATTTAATTGAGACACTATCAATTGAGAATCGAGATAAACTACCGACGAGTCGATCCCATGAGAGATTGCCTCGGATAGTAAATTAATAACGGCAGTATACTCAGCCATATTATTTGAAGCAGGATCAATGCATATGCCTCTTGATACCATCAATTGACCAGTTGGATAATAGAGTACCAAAGTTGCGGAAGCGAGATTCCGAGTGTGCCGGCTAGCACCATCGGTGAACCCAAAATAGACCAAATCATCCATAAACACCTGCAACAACAGACCCAAAAGTGTTGACATCATAAAACTCTTGATGATATATATATATAAATATATATATACATAATATACAAAGAATCCATTGCCTAACTCCTACTTAAGCAAAGTACTTCTTTAGGTAGAGCCTGTTTCGGGGCTCCTCCATCTTGTTTCCCTAAAAAATGATTAACTCATACGACCCTTTTTCTAAAACTCGCTTAATAATGAAGGGACCGTACCACATAGGCTTAAACTTGCCTGCCCCCAAGGTGTCTTTATCTTGGTCATAGACCAAGACAAGGTCACCTTTAGAAAAGACTCGAGGACGGACAGATTTATCATACTTCGTTTTAACCCTTTTCTTATGAGCCTCATTCATCATGGTGGCATCTCGACGCTGCTCATCAAGATGTTCCAAGTGAAGGAGGCACTCTTCGAGACTCGAAGTCTCTGGAAGGAGCTCTACAGCTAACTTAAGAGATGGAATTTCACATTCGATCAGAAAGATAGATTCCATCCTGTAAACCAACTGAAAAGGCGTAAAACCAGTTGCAGTCTTTACGGAGGTCCGGTATGCCCAAAGAGTTGAATACAACATAATGTGCCAATTGGACCGATTTTTGTCGATTTTCCGTTGGAGTATCGTCTTAAGATTTTTATTGACTGCCTCGACCTATCCATTGGCCTGAGGATAATAAGGAGATGAATGCTCTTGTCGGAAACCTAATTTAAGAGCCAATTCAAACATCAGTTGATTTTGGAAGTGACTTCCATGATCAGTGACAATCTCTCTTGGGACACTGAATCTTGAGATAACCTGATTGAAAAGAAACAAAGCTACCGTGTCACTATCATTTTTATAAGTGGGCATGGCCTCGGCCCACTTTGTAAAGTAGTCTACAGCTACGATAATGCACTTGTGATTCGCCGCTGAAGGCAGATTACAAGTTGTAAAATCAATACCCCACTTAGTAAAAGGACCGATGGTGACAACGGGAAAGAGAGGAGCTGGATGAGCACACATTTTTTGAGTAAAGATCTGACAAGGGTGACAGTGTTTGATTGCTTCCACACAGTCTTTAAAAAGTGAAGGCCAAAAATAGCTAGCACGTAAGATGCACTGGGTTGTAGCAAGCCCCGATAGATGACCACCACAAGCTCCACTGTGACAATCATTAAGCACTGACTCTGCTTCCTCCAAGGTTAAACAACGCCGAAGGATTGAATCAACCCCTCGATGGTATAAGGTATCACCAATGATAACATAATTTTTAGCCAGGTGACATAATTTACGATGTTCATCCTTGGAGAAAGTAGAGGGAAACTTCGAATTCTGGAGATAGAAAATGATATCTCCATACCAAGGGTCGAGTGAAGAGATGAGGAATAAATTTTCGTCGGGAAAACTTTCCTCATAAATAGTCTCCTCTCTACAAGGCAGCTCAGAAATTAGCTCAGCGAAAACCATGGATTTCTTAGACTTGGCTGACAAGAACTCGAGATCAAATTCTTGCAAGATGACTATCCATCTATTATATTTTCCCCCAATCACTCGCCTACTGAGGACAAATTGAAATGGATTGACCGCTGCTAAGACAAAAGTTTTTCATAGCAAGATATAATGACGGAGCCACTGGACAGCATGGACAACTGCCAAGGCCAACTTCTCAACCAAAGAATAGCGAAGTTCAGGGCCTATTAAGCCTCGGCTCAAATAATATATCACATGCTCAATGAGAGCATCATCCTCCTGAACTAGAACCATACCAATGGTTGATTCTGCTATAGTGAGATATAAAAGGAAGTCTCTGCCATAATCCAGTGGACTCAAAAGCGGGGTAGAAACTAATGATTTTTTCAAATCATTGAGCGATCGTTGCGCAAATTCGTCCCATACAAATGGAACTCCTTTCCATAACAATCGCATGAACCCTTTAGTAATCTCGACATAGTTTTCTATAAACCGCCTTAAGAAATTAGGCTTCCCTTGAAGACTCTGAAGTTGACGAATTGAGGACGGGGGAGGCAACCGAACTATTGCCTCAACCTTGAAGGGATCAACCCGAATCCCCTCCTCTGACACAATGAACCCTAACAACCGACCGGACGTAACCACGAAAATGCACTTGTTGGGATTCAACCAGATTTTATAAAAACGACATCGCTCAAAAACCACTCGAAGGTGGCTAGGGCGATCAGTTCTCTTTTGAGAATGAGCAGTGAGATCATTTAAGTATGCTTCAATGACATGCTTGATGTCGTGGAAAGCATATGACATGGCCCGCTGAAAGGTAGCTCTAGCATTTTTTAGACCAAAAGGCATCTTTCTATATGCAAAGGTACCCTAGGGACATATAAAGGTTGTCTTATGTTGATCTTCAGGACGGATAGAAATTTGATTATAACCAGAGAATCCATCCTTGAAGGAGAAAATCTCATTACCCGCACACTCATTGATAATCTGATCAATGAATGGCGTGGGGTAATTATCTTTGGGACAAGCCTTGTTTAGATCCCTAAAATCGATGCATACTCAGATTGTTCCTTGCTTTTTATCCACAGGGACTGGATTAGAAACCCAGTCAGTAAGAGGAACAGGGTATATAAAACCCTCCTTTAGCAGCTTCTCCACTTCCACTTTGATAGTTGTTGCTTTCCTAGGGTTAACTGGCCAAAGCCTTTGACGGACTGGTTTGGCGTTTTCATACGTCTTGATCTCATGTTGAACTATAGATGGGTCTATGCCAGGCATTTCTTCATAAGACCAAGCAAATAAATCCCGAAATTCCTTGAACAGGTCGGTATAAATTTGAATTTCTTCAGGGGAACACTCGATTCCGATGAAGATATTCTCGATCGTGTTAGGGTCCCTAGAGATGTTTATAGGTGTTGCTTTTGAAAACATCGACATATTGCCTTCGGCACGAACGTGTGTTGGAGCCAAAGGGTTTGACACCATACAAACATCACTAGAACAGAGCTTGGAGAATCTAGATTCTACCTCCTACAATGGAGGAAGAAAGTATGAATGATGGTTTAAATCTTCCCAAGGTCGATCTATACCCATCATTGCTTAAAGCATTGCTTCTTCTGAAGGTAAAACTGAATCTAAGCAGTCCAAAGCAGAGGTAGAATCAAGGCTCCAAGTGGGGGCCACATCGCCATCTAACTCCTCTTCGGAAAAAGGAGTAGAATGGTCATCTGCAGAGTTGACGATAGACTATTATCTAAGCTCAGCTGCAGATATAGGAAATGCCATTCCATTCCCTTGTCCTTCAACAAATGTGGTCGTAGGTGAAGGTAAGGTCCAAGGGTCTGAAAAATAACGAGTCCGAAAGAACTCTTCTCGAGAAGACTCCTTAGATGACAAAATGGCATTGATTTTAGCGATAGGAGAGGGAAACTCAAAAGTACCCATCAATGAGGAATAAATCCCTACTCCTAGATTCTCAGTAGGTGGATGAACGTTATCCACTAAAGGAACAGTAGAGTCAGAGCTTGCTTGAGGATCAACTGGACAATAATCCAATTGATCAACCTTTACGATTTTCCCCTCATGAGGAAAGAAAATGACACAAAACAGAGTCGAAACAATGACGTCCATTTCATATACCCAGTTCCTTCCTAAGAGGAGATTATAGTCTAGGTTAGCATCTATGACTTCTACTTCAATATTAACGACCTTCCCCCCGATACATATAGGAAAGGCTGGGATAATCCCATGCAGCTTATGAGAATGGCCATCGAATGCAGTCAAGACGGTAGGTGAAGGAACAGCCAAAGGCGATCCAATAGCCTTCCAACATGACATCGACATGACGCACGTGGAAGCTCCTTCATCAATAATGGTACAAAAAATGTTAATTTTCCGGTATGTAGACTTTATTTGAAAACCCATGCGATGAGGGAGTCGCTTTTTGACATTTAACATGTCGAAAGTGAGCACTAAAGAGTTAGTTGAATCAACTGCTCCAATCGCGGAAAGTAAAGCACTTCTCTGAGTCGAACACGACTGGAGAACCTCTAAAGCAGACATGGTGCACAGACTCTGGGCAAGATCCTCCACAATGGAGTAATTCTGGGTGGCCCTAGCATTAGGATTAATAGTTGCGCGTTTAGCGGAACCTTTCAGTATTTGTGGTATAGTCTCAACAGGGGGTCGCTCGATATGAAGGTCAGTACTTCCGGGAGCAGCCTTGTCCTTGGAAGTTTCGGCTTCACCATAATCACGTGACCGAGTAGCCACATGGATGTTAGAACCCATCATGAAAACATTCGATGATTTTTCCCCTTCCTGGTTGCCCCCTGTGGAGGTTCCAGGGTTTGAAATCGCGCTAGCAAGAAGTTGTTGCCCTTGGGGAAAAGGGTTGGTTAACACAGCTTGGGAGCTAGAAGTCCCTTGCTACCCTAACAAGCGCTGAGCGTCTTCAATCTTGGGGCAAAGATGAGTTAAATGGTCTCCACTGCACAACTTGCATGGAAACTTGACTTTCTTTTTCGACTCATTTCTACCACCGCCAGCATTGTTGTCGGATTTATTTGCATCAGGCTTCCCATCTTGGTTCTTTTTCTTACCTCGTCCTTTCTTTTTCCCATTGGAATTTTGATTTCCTTTGGGGTTATCAGATTGGATGGTGTTAATCGAAGAGGTTTGGGAAGTCGTAGGGTTAGACGATGTGACTTGGTTGTTAGAAGCAGTTTGTAAAGACAACTGTTGCAATTGATTCAACAAGTTCACCGTATTCGTGTCTACCGACCCAACAATACCATCCACATGGGGACCTGGCTTCAGCTTAGCTACGTCAACCTTAGACCCAGGAGCATCTGGCAAGTATTTTTGTAGGATCCCAGACTGAGAGTAGATAAATTCTAATTGCTGGGCCCTAAAAATG
Organism: Pinus taeda; assembly: GCA_000404065.3. Taxonomy (NCBI): domain Eukaryota; kingdom Viridiplantae; phylum Streptophyta; class Pinopsida; order Pinales; family Pinaceae; genus Pinus; species Pinus taeda. Next base: position 12,458 of record APFE030260253.1, on the reverse strand, counting down.
GCTTGCTCCTCAGAATAGACCCCTTACATGGAGACATCCTTGGAGATCTTAGGTATCAAAGACTTAAAAAACCACTCGAGATGGTACTCAAGAGGGATATCAACTTTAATGAGCCTCTTTCTCCGTCTCCATTCCTGAATATGATCAAAAATGTGAGTTGCTCTATCCTGACGAAAAGTGGCCAGTAGTTCGGTTCCGGCATCATACCGGACAGGCAACTGAAAATGGTTTAAGAAAATATTGGCTAAGTCGGCGAATGATGTAAAGTTGCCCCCAGGCAACTATATATACCATTTGGCCGCGTTACCAGTCAAGGTGCATTGAAATGATCTCAACCTAACCGAATCATCAATCAGGGAGTTCGATGAGCACCACAAGTGGAACGTGGTTACATGGTTGCCGGGGTCCTCACCACTCTTTCCTTCGAATTTTGGAATGTCCGAAGGGAGTTTAGTTGGGACCAGAGGCCAGGTCAGATTGTACTTGATTGGGTCATTATTTAACTTAGTGAGATCTGGCAAGTTCAACGTTGCCACAAACGGAAGTCTAGGAGGAGCTTGGAGATTCCACCTTGACTGGGCAGAACTCCCAAAGCTCTGAAAAGATTGGCCTAGATTTTGGAAAGCACCAGGCTGCCCGAAGTAACTAGTAGAACCCACTGAACCAAAAGGCAAGCCTTGTGACCCAAAAAAACTCGGAGTTTGACCAACTCCGGTCGTATATCCACCATACCCAGCAAAGTTTCCTCCTGAAGGATTATAAGGAGTTGATAACCCCTGATATGGATTCCAAGCCGAAGCTAGGGGAGGAATACTTTGGAATGAACTAACCGTGGTATATGGCCTATTCCCATATTGGCCGAAAAATGGATTCCCAGTTCCGACACTACTAAGCCCAAGGTTATTCCAACCTTGGAAAGGATTGCTGCTTTGTCCTACAGAAGAAAAAGGCATGGATCCGATCGTTGGGTTGGAATGTGGTATATGACCACTTTTGAATGGAAAACCTTGGAACGAAGCCGATCCACTCATCATGGACGTGGCAGCCCCAAACGGAGCTAAAGTAATGCCCTGTGAATGGGCACCAAATGGGAAGAATCCAGAACCAAAAGAATTGGTTTGGGAATTTCCACTCATGGACGGAATGGAGGTAGACCCAACAAAAGAGGTGCTAGCAAAAGATCTGAATAAAGAGACAGAGGGGATGGAAATAGTTCCTCCCCCTTGTACAGATATGGGAGTCTGTACAGTCGTAGCACTTGCAGAAACCATGCTTCCAGTAGTGGTCATCGAAGGTAAGCGCATAGCGTAACCTGGACTTGACGGTCTATGCGTCGGAGTCCCAACATATTGTAATACGTGTGGATGACTAGACGATAGGGGAGAATTGAGATTCGCTAACGACTCTGAAAGTTCTTCTACCTCTATATTATCCTCCGCTTGTAAGAAAACTTGAGAAAGAACAGGAGTGTTCCTCTCTTGTTCCGCAGAAGTACCAGGCCTTGCTTGAATACTAATGCCCCCGAGAGGGGGATCAATCCCCGATGCGTCAATTGCCATGGGACAAAACCCACTGATATTATTACCTCTGCGCCTTCTTGGAGAAGGCTCTAAACTTGGTGGTGAAAGACCACGAAGTCTTCGAGACCGTCTAGGAGATCGGTCAGCCACTTTGAATTTCTTGTTTAAAATCTAACTAAAGACTCAAAAAATTGAAA